>CM052719.1:3328268-3361381 GCA_028551405.1 Uromys caudimaculatus
CACTTTCTCCCTAAAAATCAAATCAAAATAACAAACAAAACCCACCTCTCACATTTGCTGGGTGACATATGATGATACACATCTTGTCTTGTGTGTCACTTTGTCCATTGGGAAGGAGTATTTAATTCTTGTGACCTAGACATGCCAACAGGAATAGAAAATAGGCCTTGGAAGAGGCAGCATATGAGACTTATGCTAAGAGAAGGGAATTTGAGAATCCGGCAGATGTACAGTCAGTCTTTGGGGGCTGCAGGGATTAGGCTTGGAGGGGACAATACTGCTTCCTTCCTGGAGGGGACACTCCTGATTCCTTCCTGGAGGGGACACTCCTGCTTTCTTCCCGGGGAGAATCTGCTGCAATCCTGACCAGCCAGGCTCTTTCCAACCTTGACTCTGGCTCTGCAGTCCATGGTGTCCTATGCAGATGGCAGAAGGGAATGTCCTCTTCTGGAAAAGGGGAGAGGTGTTATGAGGGACTTCCCAGACCCGGGATGTCCCTGAGGATTGTGCAGAAACATGACTGTGGTTTCCCCAGGTCTGTGAGAAAGCCCTGGGCTCTGCTTCTGGCAAGGGCCCTGAGCCATTTGTGAGTCCCAGGTGCCACCAACAGAACTTTCCAATGCAGTGGAAGAGACTGGATTCTGTTCCTGGCTTGTCTACTAAGTAAGTGTAGGATTTGGCTAGCTCTCAGTGTAATGGAGCCTCAACTTTCTTTCCTGTAGAAAGAGGGAGTCTAGCTCCATGAGTTCTTAGAATTGCTTCCAACTTTAATATTCCACCAGTGTGTAAAACAGCGATTTTGAAATCTGTAACTCACTTATGAAGGGGGAAGAGGGTGAAGGAAGGCAAAGGGAAGAGAGTATCAGATGCAGAATAAGGAGTGGAGGGAGGGTAATGCTTCTAGAAGCAGGGAAGACAATGGACCAGGCTTCACAGTCTTCAGTTCAGGCTACAGAATTGGGTCCCTGTTCTGCTCCAGCAGACCTTCAAAGATGGGTTCACGTCAGCTCCACAGATTGGCCAGTGATGAGCTATCCAGTCATACTACATTGGTTTTTCTCAAAAGGCAATCATGAAGCAGCAAAGGCACCCTTCCCCCACACCTTAACCACACAGACATGGGGATCTCTACCCAAGTGAGCATTGTCCTCAGCTGTTTGCTTCTGAATAAGATGAGCATTCATCTTCAGGAATTGGATTGGCAGGTTTATGCTAAGAAAAGACTCTGAATTTCAAAGACTGACTTAAGAAACGCTGCTCTATGTCCCCCACTCCAACCCCCTCCATGTTCTCTGGACCTTTGTGGTTCCAGGTGTTATAAGAAAACAAATTTTTCAGTCTGGTCCATACCAGTGGTTTTATTAAGGTCCCAGACACAGCCTGCATCTCACTGCTGCAGAGGCTGGAGAGCTTCATTCACTTATCAATGAGCAGCCACTGAGGATCACATTTGGCTTTGTTTGAAGGAATCAAGTGCCCTCATCACTTTTGTTTGTAGAAGCTCCACTGGAGTGCACATAAAAGTGTGTGTGTGTGTGTGGGGGGGTGTACATAAAAATGTGGTAGGCTGCGGAGACCCAGAGGGGAAGGAAACAAAAGTCTGGCTGTGGCTGCCGTCCTGACTCAACTTGAAAAACCCCTTGACTGATCTGCGGTTTGGATGCAGGTCTCCTTGCAGGACTCTGGAGTCTGTAATGGTCATGCACGGCTGGGTTCAGCAGCCACTCACTAGGTGAGCATTGACTAGGTGGATACTAATTGGTTCGTTCCAGCACATCTTCCCAGGAAGTGTGACAGACTTTTAGTTTCCAGTGGCCAGGAGACAAGTACAGCATGCATGAGTGATGCCAGAGATGCCGTGGAAAATAAAAATGATTTTCACTGATTGTCTTCCAGGTTCTCTTGAAGTAAAAAAATGAGCATCCCTTCAAAGAAAGAATGAATGGCCCCTGCCAATGTGAGATCTTCAAGGGAGGTGGGTAAGAGTTGTGAGGCTTGGTGTGCTGTTGGGCTGTTATTTGAAGAACTGAAGGTAAGAGGTTGGGGGAGACTGGATTTCTTGGCCTATGCAGTATAATGACTATAGGCATTTATGTTTAACTGGGAAAGACCCTACTCACAGTACTCGCTACATACTCAGAAACTTGAACTTCCTGCAAAAGCTGTAAGTCTTCTGCAACCAAGCCCTGAGCAGCTTCTGACACCAGATCGATCGCAGTTCATTGCAAAGGGGAAAGGGTCATACAGCTTTGGATCATTTTTACCAGAGCAATGGATAACTCGATGTGAAGGCAAATTCCCCAAAAGGGCAAGAGACAGATTGCCTGAGAGTCATTCAGAGGTTGGTATTGGTGACATTAAGAGACATCATCATGAGTGACAAAAAGACCAGAGGCACAGGGATCCATTCACCCAGAGTGAGACAAACTATATTTTCTGTTGTCTAAGTTGGTTCTGACAGCTTATGATTCTTCTTCCAACTGACTGGTAAAGGTGAATTCCCAGAAAAGAATAGATTTAGCATTCTCATTTTTTAAAAATATTTATGTATGTGTTTATGTATTTGTGCAACCCTGTGCATGGCATTGCACAGAGCTGCTCTTGTCCACTGGGCCTTCTTGCTGACCCAATGTGTGTGTGTGTGTGTGTGTGTGTGTGTGTGTGTGTGTGTGTGTGTGTACACATGTGAAAGTCAGAGGGTCAGAGGACAACTTGGAAGAATGAGTTCTCTGCACCATGTGGGTGGGGTCTGGGGAATCATTCAACTCAAGTGTCAGGTTTCACAGCAAGTTCCTTTACCCACTGAGCCATCTGGTCTACCCAGTCATGATTCTCAGCTCTCACTTTGTGTTTGCACTCCTCCATTTCCTTGTCAGCTCTTCCTTCCTTTCTGTAGCTGGCCCATCCTGTGATTTCACATGTCTTACATTGTTTTGTTGGAATTTACTTCTCTGTTGCAGTCCTGTGTTCTGGTAGACAGGTGACTTCCACTCTGTGCCTGGCCAAGAGAAACCCACATTACTCCCTCTTCAGTGATGTAAAAGGTTGCAGCTCAAAGAATGGCAATCAATGCTTTGTACACAGCCCCCTGAACTGTCAGGAGAAACACTGTTATCTGACATGGTGGGCTGCTGAATTGACTGTAGACCAGGTTGGCCATGGGCAGCCTCCGTATCTCAGCTAAAAGGAGAAGACAGGAGGAGCATGGGATCCTGATAATATAATTCAATCTCATCAGCTGGCCATCTTACTTGTGTTCTTTTAAGATAAGTTTCTAAAACTCAATGATGAATGGTGACTCAGCACCTTCTAAGTTGCTTTTGCTAACGTCTACTGATATGTCAGATGAGCCTAACTTTCATTCTTTAAAAATATATAATACCTGCAATACACAAGCTTAACCTTCAGATAGGGACAAAGATGTCTCTTACAGATTTCCACTACATATATTATTTTAGGCTATTTTAGGAATTGTCATTTCTTTTAACTAAGATCTCGCTGCTGTTCACAATGACACTACAATCTACCTTTTCTGAAAATTTTTTTAACATTAGGCAATAGTTATCATAGATTTTTGTCTATGTTGATAGAGGTTTCTAGAAGAAGAATAAAGAAAGTTCTCTAGATAAAGAACAAAACTCCTTTTCCAAGAGTCTACGTATAATTTTGAACATTATTTTTATTTATTGTTCAAGGATTTCAGCCATGTATACATTGTTCTCTCTCATATCTGGATTCTAGCTTTAAATCCTTTGCATGTTTAACATGGAGTCCTGTGGAAGCCAGGAAACTAAAAATGCTCCATTGAGGAGGGAGATGCTTTAAGGGAAGGGAGGGTGATAGAAAACCAGTATATGAAAATAGGAGAGACAGTGGAGCTGGGAAAGTTTAAACCACTATGGCGAAATGAGGAGGACAGGAAAAGATGAATCAAAATCAAAGGAATACAGAAAAGATATATGGCAAACGGCTCTCTTGCAACTGAATTACAAAGATAATTGGAAGGGTCATGCACCTGATACTTCTCCATTACTGTGATAAAACACCACAAGCAAGGAAACTTAGAGAAGCAAGAGTTTATTTGGGTTTGTGGTTCCAGTCAAGAGCCTGCACATGTCTTATTTGGGCTTAGAGTCCATGGTGGCCTAGCATAGGCATAGCAACAGGAACAGAAAGTTGAGGGGTCACTTCCTGAATCACAAGCGTGAAGCAAAGAGAAAAAAATTGAAACTGCATGAATCTTGAAACCGCCATTTCCCATCCCCTGTGACATACTACCTCCTAACCTTCCCATACAGTGCCACCAACTGAGTGTTCCAATGCTGCAGGCTTTGGGGGCATTTCTCCTTCAGCTCACCACAGAACAATAGAACACATGGAATGAAAGAAGAGAGAGGACGCTAGGGGAGTTAAAAATATAAGCAGGGGTGGGGCGGAGGAATAGGGAAGGCAGGGGTTAGGAATAGGTTAACCAAAACTAGAGATGTATGAAAAAATCCTTGTGTAGTTGTCAATAATCTGTTTTCAGTTTGTATCTAGTCCATTTGCTAAAGGTCACCTCTCGCCCCATTTCCCCCAGCACCCAGAGTTCCTCAAAGACTAGGTAGCTCAGATTTAACTTTTAGCTAACCGACTCAGAGATGCATATACAATACTTGCTCCCGAAGCCCTTACATGTCTGGATCCTGCTTTATTGCACCCTCATCTAATGGACGTTTCAATGTTCCTCTAAACATGTTGACTCCTTACCATTGTGAAAGTGGCCACACTGGGAGTCAACAAAAGGTTCCAGACACTCATTGTTTTCAGTTCATGTTGCAAATGTACACACAAAGTCAAGACCTGCACATGTCTTATTTCTGGCTCCCCCCCACCCCCATACATCAATGGCTTCTTACAGTAAACACACCTTTCAGCTTTGTTCCTATACTATTATTTCACTTGTTAATATTTTGGTTAACAGTGTGTTTCTGAAAGCATAGGACGATTATTCTATAGGCAATTGCTAAGGCTCCCAGGAGACACAATGTTTCCTGCTTATACATCTTGAGGGGAGGCAACCAAATAGCAATTTTTGGCTCTGGCTGAATTAAAATGAAATGTTTTCAAAACCTAGTGGATTGTGTGGATTTAACTTATCTATCACTTACCACTTTCCTTTGTATTGTATTAGCCTCAAATTTTATGGACTGTACAATGATAGCATTGTATAATGCATGACATTAAATACCCTTTTAATGCGTTTGAAATGCACATATGGCCTGCTCCTATTTCAAGTATCTTTTTTTTCCTCAACACAATGTTCTATTTGAGATTTTCTAGCACTTGCACTAACTTGAAATGAGGCCGCAGAGTAGAAGTGCTTGTTACAAGATTAAAGTAGTTATCTTTATTGCGTTCACACACATTTAATACCATAAGTGCTCAAGGATTCTCAGTGATAAATCGTAATGAGATAGCTGGGTGACTCGGCAGATTCCAGGTTGGAATGCAGTTGGCAAATGTTAAGTCAGAAAATACCAGGAACTGAAATTTACCTTTGATGCGAGTCCCTAAAGAGCCCCAGAAAGTAAGAGTCAAAAGCATGTGGCAGTCAAATCCAAAGGCTTATACTTCACAGCCATTACTAGACACTTGTGCTGGTTTGATTTTTGTCAATTAGGTTTGTTCCAAATGAACAAAGAGAAATATCTCCTAAATCAATTAAGTATTTTTATAAATCAAAACCCACATAACAAACAGTTCAGAAAATTTAACTTTAAGGTTCAGAGGCAAATTATAACTCTTCTCAACAGTTTACCATGTACCTGCTTAACCACATGAGTGATGGTGAACAGAGTCAATCTTAAATCATCAGCTAAATAAATGGTGTCCTCATTTTAAATTAGATCCTTGCCTAACTTCATATATATATAAAATACATCATCACTATTTTCATTCGAGTACATCTAGGTAGTTTTTTTCTCCAATATAATATTCGGGTAAAGAAGAAAGCTTTTGCTTTATGATAATGACATGGAACTCAGGTCCCTGCCCTCCTGAGTCTTATGACTGAGTCTTCCTTTCGCCATGCCTGTGCCTTCCTACATCTACAGATGGGGGTCGATCTCTCTATGCCGGTTCTCTTTGCATTGGTCATGGCCAACGCTTGCAGTCTTCTGACTGCTTTACTTATTGATGTTAGGGATCTTAGAGGAGATTTGGGTGCAGGTACTCCTCAGTTCTTCAGGAAGTAGGAAGTAGTGATGGGGATGCTGGCACTTAGCTGGCTGTTTACTCTCCCTTTTCTTTTCAGTCCTATATCCCAAGCAATGAGATAGTACTGCCCAAATTCAGTGTGAGTTTTCCCTCTTCAGTTAAACTCCTTTGGAAATCTCAAAGATATACCTGGAGGTGTATCTCAGAAATGATGAAAGTCTGATCAAGTCCACAATGAGGACTAACCATCACACCCACCGCTGAGATTCACATTGCTTCTGTGTTTTCTTTTGCTGGTGCACAGCATCTGTGGATCTCAGCTGAGCTCTCCAGGTTCCTCACTGGTTGGGTGCTGTACCTAATCTCACTTCTCAAGAAGGGTCTCTACTTGGCCCTTCTGCCTCTTCACAGGTTATTTTCTATGTCCTACTTCTTGATGCTCTATGACTTCTAGACACCACCAGGGGTTCTCCTACCCATGCAGATGCTGGCATATTGTATGTAACAGTGTCTTTCCAGAGACAGGAATAGGAACAGAGCAACTGTCAGATTCTACATACTTGGCTGTTTCCACCTGGTACCCTAAAGCCTAACTTTGATGTTAACATTGGGCTTCCTGATGCTCTATTGTTTCCCCCAATTATTCTTCATAGTCTTCTCTTCTTCTTGCCATCAGAAGCACAACCACATCATACTTCCTGTTCCTTTGTGTGCTTTCTTGGTTTGAGAGAATGCCTATTCTAACTTTGCAAGAGTATTAAGCTTCAGGGTTTAGTCTCCATGGAGGGCAAAGTGGACAGGATTTAATTTATAGGAAAAATGACATAGCTGTCACATTTTAGGGGCCCCTGCCTTGTCCCTGTCACATGGGACTATAATGGTGTCCAGAACTACACTTTAAAATTCTCATTCCCCAATGCCCGTTCCTTTGGGCTTGCAGAATGTCATTTTCTTAGCACAGCTCTTCAGTGATCACCCTGCTTCTCTTACTTACCCATTGTTCCCTTTATTAGGTAAAGCTTCTCACATTTTGGACTTAGATCTGTCATGGGATTATGAAAAACAAAATAAAGACTAGGCTCTGCAAAAAAAATTTCCTAGTATCAAATACTTATTAATTGTGGGAATCATGGCAAATTATTTAATGTCTCTCTCCTTCAGTTTTGTTGTCTTTAGTCATGGATATAATAATAGTTATTGTGACAAAGAAATGAAGCAATGCATATAAAATGTGTAGGACAGGACTCTGCGTGTGCTAGTGCCCTGTGCATTTTTCCTATTATTATGGTAGAATCAAGTCATCTCAGGGCTGGAAAAATGCTAGGTGTAGCTTCCTGTGGTGGAAGTGCTATAAGTCTTTTTGAAGAGTTATGTAACTTCTTGAATGTACCAAATAAAAGGAGAATCAGTAGCTCCATTCATTCACCCAGTGGAAATCTCTGGGTATTCACAGTTCTCCTTTAAGTAAATACTCATCTTCCTCCACTGCTATTTATTATCTCCAGAAAGGTTCCTTGGAGACCTTTAGAATCAGTCTAATCCTCTTCTGTCTCAGTCCTTTAATATCTGAGGATATTCAGGATGCCAGCTTCTTTTTCATACAAATTCTTTTATGAAAGTTACAGCTGCATATTCTCAAGCTGTCCTCCCTAGATAGGATTCAAGTTCCCTTACCACCTGGCCATGGAGGGTCATGGGAGCTATTGTCACTTCAGAAAGATCCCATTAGCCTGACAACAAATGACTTAAAATCAAGTATTTATGCTGCTCAAAATCAGTTAGACATATCTATTTGTCTTAGTTCTTTTGAGAGTCCACATTTGAGATGGGTAAGTTTTTATTATCTAGTGTCAAGGAGGAATGAAGTATTCAACAGCTGAGGCTCTCCCATACCAAAGATTTGCTGGATAATCATTAATTTTGAATGTATGATTTGAATATCTCTTTACATCTAGAACCTTATGGTAGATGTGACAAGATGTAGATTCCTCAGATAGGAAAGTAGAAAGAAATTACTACACACACAGCTGCATCCACTACTGTGGCAGTTTGAATAACAATGGCCCCATGACCTTATATATTTAGATGTGTAGTCAGTAGGGAGTGGCACTATTTGAGAAGGATTAGGAGGCATGGCCTCATTGAAAGAAGTGTGGGCTTTGAAGTTCATAGTAACTGCTCCCCCACCTCAGCCTACAGGTCAGGATGTAGCTCAGCTATTTCTCCAGTGCTCTGTGTGCTGCCATGCTTTCCACAGTGGTAATAGTGGCCTAAGCTTCTGAAACAGCCAGTCCCAGTTAAATGTTTCTTTTATACAAGTTGCCTTGATCATGGATCTCTTCACAGCAATAGAATAGTGACTAAGACAGTTCTCTTTTTCACAGCACTGAAGGACAAGGGCAAAGTACAGAGTACTAGTAAGTACTGAGGGGCAGAGCAGGGTCAACCTGAGGTTGACATGTCTTGTGGTACGTGAGTTCCTTTCATCATGACTGTGACATAAGACCCAGGAAGAGCAACTTGTAGAAGAAAGGGAGTTCACAGCTCACAGTTCAAAAGCATGGGGGCAGAAATAACTCTTAGTCATGACTCCTCAGATTTCAGTGAAACAGGAAGCAAAGAGCAGGAAATGCTGGTGTCTAGCTGGCCTTCTGATCTTTCTGTCCATTAACCCTGGATCCTTGCCCATGGATCGCTGCTGCCCACAATCAGGATGGATCTTCCTTCCTCAGTTACATCTAAGGAATGCTCAGAGATGGGCCTCTTGGGTGATTTCAAATCCAGTTGAGTGCCCATGCAGACCAACTGGGAAACAGTAGGAACCCAAGACATAAACTTACAGTTGAGGGGGATTACATGTGTGAGGTGATTGTTCCTAATCCATGTGGTGGGATACATGTAGGATGAGTGTGTCTCACAGAAAGAAATGGATAAATAGATAAATAGATAAATTCCAGAGAAATAAGAGTCACAAAGCAAAAGGCAAGCCCAGAGCTTGAGTAGTAATATTGAGTAACTCTTGATCTAGCTTTAAGCAAAAGCTGGAGGGATAGAGTTCTCCTTTACAGACTATGTCAGAAAGGAATTGTGGTGATATGACACAGTTGGGGAGTGACTGTTGAGCCCAGAAAAGATAATCTAAGACTGAATCCTGCCCCCACCCATAGTCTTAGCAGAATGTGGAAGAATAGACAGACTTTGAGAGACTGGGACCCTGATCTTTCATCACCAAGGTGAAGGCGCCATTTTGTGATCCTATTCCAACTGAAACACAACCTTCTACACAAACTTTTCTATCTCCATGATGCTTATGTTTGACTCCTCCTTGTTTCTCCGTGGCCTCGTCACTTTCTACACTGAAGTATGATTTTTTTTTTTAAAACAGAAACATCATTTCTATAGACTATGAGCTTCTAGTATCAGAATCTATTTCTTGCTCTTCTTTGACTCACTCAAAGCACTGAACAGAGAGATGTGCACATAATAAGCACTTGGTTTTTATTGAAGAGAAGAGTGATCTAATTTGTGTAACAGGAAGATGAATGGTAGACTTATGTATAAAAGGGATTGCCAAGGAGCGAGGCTACGCATGGGGTATAGAAATACCGCAGTGGATCTTCTGGGAAACAAAGATTAATGGCAGTAGAAAACAGAGGAAGAGATGTGTTTGAGGGACTTTCAAAGAGAAGCTGACAGGGGATCTCATCCAGTTGTGTGGCTTAAGTACTTTAATATGCTTGATGACTCTCTTATTTAAATAACTGGGCTTTGCCTCTCTTTTGAGCTCAAAGCTCATATGTTTAGCTGTCAGCTTGTGTCTCTCCCACGCTCAGTTCTTCGCTTCTCTAGATGTCTCTGAATTCCTTTAATGACATCCCCAATCATGGATTCCTCGGGAGTCACATTTGATTTATGACTCTCTCATCTTTTCTCACCTGGCTCCATATCTAGCCATAATCAAGTCTGGCTCCCCAACTCTGTTCCCCTCTTGATATCTCTCATCATATCCCACTCCTGTCACCCTGGCTTTATCATCAGTCATCTTATGGAGGACAGAAGCCCCCGACTGGGATGTGAGCTCCTGGTTCTCTTGCCTTTTCACAGTCCGTTCCCCAGTCAGCCAGCAGTGTGATCTTTGTAAACCTGAGTTATCACTTGGGCGGTGTACTGATCGAAACCTTGCAGTGCTGTCCTCTGTATGAAGAATAAAGCCCAACATCCTTCAAGCCTTCAGCTTCCCTCTGTGGCATCTGACTCTTTTTCCAACTTTCACCCTCATGCCCTTCCCAGCCAAGTCTTTGCAAGCAGGAACCTGCAGTGCCATAAGGCATGAGTTACACCCATCCTCTCTTATGAGATTCTAGCATTCTAGTCTGACTCCAGACACAGTTGAATCTTTCCCACTGAGCTGGAGACAGGCTGCTGGACACATAGATGAAGGTGTTCTTTGTATATTTTGAACACGATCCTTGACTCTGGTCCTCTGCTCTTGATCTTTTCCCTGTAGTACTATATGTCCCCAAGCCCTTCCAGAACCCACCTCCTTTCAACTGTACAGGACGTAGCTCTGAATTTAATGTCAGTTCCCAAGGAAGCCTTTCTTATGTTTTAAGGTAGCTTTATCTTCCAAGGCATCGGTGTTTTATTATTCTGTTATTTTCTCCCTAAATGCTCACACCCGTGTGTGTGTGTGTGTGTGTGTGTGTGTGTGTGTGTGTGTGTGTGTGTATTAATTGGGGTTATTATTGCTGAGATGAAGAGCCGTGATCAAAATGCAAACTGGGGAAGAAAGGGTTTATTTGACTTATGCTTCTACATCACTATCATTGTTGAAGGAAATCGCGACAGGAACTCACACAGGGCAGGGACCTGGAGGCAGGAGCTGATGCAGAAGCCATGCAGGGGTGCTGCTTACTGACTTGTTTCACATGACTTGCCCATGTTTTGCTGCTTACATGGCTTGTTTTCTTACAGAACCCAGGACTAGAAGCCCAGGGCTGGCACCACCCACAATGGGCTGAGCCTTTCCCATCAACCACTGATTAGAAAGTGCCCTACAGCTGGATCTCATGGAGGCATTTTCTCATTTAAAGTTCCTTTCCGATGACTACAGCTTGTGTCATCTTGACATAAAACTACCCAGCACAACTGAAACTTGTCAACTTGACACTCAAACATATCACTGTCAAGCTGCAGTCTTTCCTTTCTTGTCCACTCCCAAGATCACGCATTAATATAAACATCATAATATAAAACATTTTACAAACTTTAAAAGTCCCACAGTCTTACAAATTCGAACACTTTAAAAGTTCAGTGTCTTTAAAAACTCCAAAATATTTTTTAAAATCCAAAGGCTTTTTTTTGTTTTGTTTTGTTTGTTTTTTTTTTATCCAAAGTCTCAACTGTGGACTTCTACAAAAATCAAAAATAAGTTGAATACTTTCTTATTTTAAGAAGGCAAAACCAGAGCACAGTCAAAATCAAATCAAAGCAGAGCCGAACTCCAGCTGTGTAAATAACTCAGTGTCTAATGTCTGGGATCCACTCACAATCTTCTGGGCTCCCCCAAAGGACCTGGATCACTTTCTGACTTTCCCCCTTCTGCAACACTTGGTTGCATCAAGTTGACATAAAACTAGCTAGCACAATATCTATCTATCTATCTATCTATCTATCTATCTATCTATCTATCTATCTATCTATCTGTCTGTCTGTCTATCTTGGTTTTTGTTGTGTTAAGTATATTTAAAAATTGCAAGCCAAATGATATGTTTTGTGATGAAGTGTTCTACATTTCTCTATTGAAATGGGAGTTGCCTTCTCTTTCTACCACACTGTTCTCAGGGACTGAGCTCAAGTTGTCAGTCTTGGTGCCAAGTACTAAAGTACAGTTCCTATGATCCTCCTTGGTGACCATGAGCCTTAGTTTGCTTCTGCAGTACATGACAACAACCCAACATGGCCAATCATAGCCATGGCCCACCAGTCCTAATTTTGATCTGAGAGCTCACCTTCCCTTCTCAGGAGCACCTGGAAAAGTCTCTCACTGATGTCTTTTTGCTGAGGGTCGGCAATGCTTGGTCCTGAACACATTGGCTGCAGTTGCTTGTTGTTCTGGCTGTAACCTACAGTCATGAGAGGAACAACCCTTCTCACAATCTTTGCTTCTGCCTTTTCCACATCACATGATTTCTGTCCTGACCCTTCTTTCTTGGGAATCCAGCATGCTCTCATTCTCCTAGTTTATGAGTATTGTCATTGTGTTGTATGGAGTCTCATCGATTACATTAATGAGAGGGTTATGGGTAGTTTCTGGTTCTCAGTTCTAATTGTATCAGTCAGGATATGATAGGTTAGATGACGGTAACAACAAAGATCAGTGGTACAATGGTATAGAGACATGTCCTTTAGTGGCCCTTTGCAGGCTCTCTTCCATATCACTTAAGACAGAACATACAGCAGTTGTCATCTGGAATATAAAACATGTCATTTGCATTCACATTTTAGTGACCTAGGCAAATGGCATATCTATGACCAACTGTTTAAATAAGTATAATACAATCCACAGCAGCTGCAGGGATTCTATGAGAAACTTGATGGAGAATGTTGATCAGTAACATGTCTGCTGTTGTCTCATCTGACCACTCCCCTTGTCTAAAACTCAAATGTGTGTCAACATCACATGGTAAGCAGACTCAGCCTACCATGAGAGTTTATGACTAGGTAGATCTGGTGAGAACTCTGAATGCCATGGTGCAGATAAGGCTGTAAGTGGAGAGACCACTGGAGGTTGAGGAGACTTCCCTAAGAAATGTGTACACAGCCTACTAGAATGGACTTTTAACTATTGCCTGCATTTCAAACAGCGTGGCTTTCTTCTTAGAGGCTCCCTTATGTCGGTGTAGGTCTACCCTGAGAAAATCCATGGGGCACTGGCTTTCCAAATCCAGGTAATTGAGTCTGTGTCCATCTTTCATCCAGAGGTTCTCTTCTCTATGTTGGTTGGTAAATAGTCTTGGCTAGATAGCAGCTCACATGCCTCTTAACTCTTTATCCGGTCATCCTGTGATTCTAGTGGGGAGGTTTATGTAAACTAACAACTAAAAATGATGCTGCATATCAGTAGAGAAACACCATGTGATCAGTATAACTTAAGTGAGGCCCATAACATATCCCATAAAGAACTCGATTCGGTAAAACAGGTGACACTATTTGAAAACATTTTCAGGAATGCTAAACATTAGCACACCCATTTATTCGTACTATTGAAAAAATATACATTGCTAAGATCAAAATTTGGTTCATTTCTGGTCCATAAGTTTCCAAATGCCATGTTATTTAAATTGACAATGATAAACTTCAGCTGAACTTACAGTCCACACCAAGTACAGCGAAGCTTGATTGTATATGCACAATCATTGGGCTGGCGATGCTGTCCTGTCAGAGTAAGTGACTTATAACAACCTGGACTGCCAGGCTGCCTCTGCAGCAGTTGGCTCAGCCTCAGGTATTTGGAGAGACTGTCGATGTTATCACTGTGAGTCCACGCATATGCATTTGACCTCACACAGGCCACGGAGTCACCTGAGGGATGGGAGGTATGTGAAATAGACTCGTGTAGATATGAGCAAGTGAAACGTCGCGCCATGGCATCATAGCGTTCTGAGAACATCAATTTATTCCTAGTCGTGGAAAGGGTTCAAGGTTTATAATAAGCTCTCTTTCTCGTTGTAAATACCGTCTTCAAGAAGTTAAAAATACACACACAGACACATGCACCACACCACACACATACATTGCACACACATACACACACATATGTACTACACACAGGTACTGCACACACCACACATACCACACACACATACCACACACATATACCCACACACTACACCACACATATACACTGCACACACACAAACACTGCACATACTGCACACACTACACACATACACTACACCACATGCACACACACACACACACACACACACACACACACACACACACAGTGCACACATACACCAGAGAGAAAAAAAGGGACCACCTGTAGCCATGAAGCATCCAGCTACTGATAAGCATCAGATACCCTGGAACTGGAGTTACAGGTGGTTGTGATCCTCCATATAGGTGCTGGGACTTGAACCCCAAAGCCTGTGTGAACTAAGGCTCTTAACCTCTGAGCCAAGTCTCCAGCCTTGGTCAAGATTTAAATTTAACAAAAGAAAACAAAGCACACTTAGAGATTTGTCAATTAGTTGGAAGCACTTTATGATTATTAATTTTCAGGTGTATTTATTAGATGTATCTTTTATTGGATATTTTATTTATTTACATTTCAAATGTTATCCTCTTTCCCAGTTTCCCCTCTATAAATCCCCTATCCTTTCCCCCTCCCCCATGCTTCTATGAGGGTGCTCCCCCAGTCATGCACCTGCTCCCACCTCACTGCCCTGCCGTTCCCCTACACTGGGGAATCAAGCCTTCACAGGACCAAGGGCCTCTCCTCCCACTGATGCCAGACAAGGCCATCCTCTGCTACATATGCAGATGGAGCCATGGGCCCCTCCATGTGTATTCTTTGGTTGGTGGCTTAGTCCCTGGGAGCTTTGGGGGATCTGGTTGGTTAATATTGTTGTTCTTACTATGGGGTTGCAAACCCCTTCAGTTCCTTCAGTCCTTTCCCTAACTCCTCCATTGGGATCCCCGTGCTAAGTCCAATGGTTGGGTGCGAGCATCTGCAATTAGATGTATTTTTAATCGATGTGTATGGACATTTTGACAGGATGCATGTTATGTATGCCATGTGCATGCATGTTGGATCCTCTGGAACTGGAGTTATGGACAGTTGTGAGCTGCCTTATGGCTGCTGGGAAACAAAATGGGGTCTTCTGGCGAGAGCAACGAGTGCTCTTAACAATTGACTCATTTCTCTCATCTCATCTTTATTAGTGTGTGTGTGTGTGTGTGTGTGTGTGTGTGTGTGTGTGCGTGCGTGTGTGCAGGTGTGTTTATTTTCCTGTTCAAGATATGAATGCATTATGTGACCTGCATGTGCAGGTCAGAGGTCAGTGTGGGTCTCCTTATTTTTCAGACAGGGTCTTCCACAGGACCTGGAGATCACTGTTTGTTAGACTGACTGACCAGCAAACTTCAGGGTCCCACCTCCCCAGCACTGGCTTTATAAGCATGACTCACTGAGCTCAGCTTTGCGTGTATATGACTGTGGGTGGTGTGCGTGTACGTGTTGTATGTGGGTGTGTGCACACCTGTGTAAGCAGAGGGAAAGAGTTCAAATTTTGCCTCTCTCAATTTCCCTTACTCCTTTGAGGCAGGAATGCACACCGCACCTGGAGCTCACTGTTGATTTTCTAGACTGATGGGCACAAACCCCAGAGAATCTCCTGTTTATCCTCAACCTCCAGAGTTGGAATGACAAAAATACCTCGCCATGCCCAGCTTCTGATGTGTTTGCAGGATCTGAACGCAGGTCCTTATGCATGTGCCGAAAGCCCTTTACTGACAGCTACCCCCTTGTTCCTCCACCCACGCCCGAAAGCAGTTTCTAGGGAATTTATGATCTGACATGGGACCAGTCACATTCGTATCTAAATACTGTTTTCTGTTAGTCTCTCCTTTAGTAACCTCTCCTGTGGTAGTTTTTATGGTAGTGGCTCCCACACAGGAGGTAGGTGTGAAAATAGCTGCAGTAATTGAAGCCGGATTCAAGTGCCTAAGACTCACAGCAAGTCTCAAGTTCGTTGAGTGCTGTATGACTTTCCAAGAATCTTTGCAATCCCAAGAGCCCAGAGCCAATGGGCATCACCTTTGCCACCTCCTGCCTCTGTTAAGCCTCCTCCATTGCCTTTGATATCGCGTTACCACCCATATGACTTGAATCTCTCCAGCTCCATCCTAGCTGCATCCACCCCTGCACATTTTTATGCAGAGGAGAAAGAGCAGCCTCCTCTTTGTTTGTAGGATACAGCTATTGGTGAGAAGAACATGCAGGAAAGAGGAGTTCTCCAGTTGAGCGTCCACTCATCCTGCTGAGGTATCAGCACGGATACGTGACACCTCCTGGTACCCATATTACTTACAGTTAATATTTATCCCCATCCACTGGGTGTGTGGCACCACATCCCAGGAAGTGTTTACTGAGAAAGCCATTGTGGGATTTAGTGAGACCTGTATCACTCACTACTTTGTGAGTCTTCATTGTAGTGTGTTTGACACCACTGAAAGTGGTGAAATAGAAAAGGCCATTTGGATGTACCCTCTCCCTCTCTGTTTACTCAGCCTGTGTGGGCTAATTGCTGTGCTGACAACTCCCAGCTGCTCTTTCATTGGCTGAGTCTGTGACCATTAGAACATTAACTACAGCTTTCCTGGCTCCATGGTTGGGCCTGCCCTTTTTCTCTGATGATATGAGTGCTGTTACTGTATAAGTTTGAATGGCTTTCCGTTCATTAAAATGGATCATCAGGTTTGGCTGCCTATTCTCACCCCATCCTGAGAAATCCATATTGAGGACACCTGTGGATTTTCTCCAAACCAGGTATGTGATTGGCATGCCCAAACTCCCAGATTCTCTCCATGGGTCTTCACTTCTACTCTATAACTGTTTTACACTTGATCTTAGCCAAAAGGTTGAGAAGTGATCTATTATTGTTTTTCGAATGACTTTCATATTAGAGAATAATGACTTACCATGTTGATTTACAAACTGAGTTTTCACCCCTTCTGCTACCATTATTCTTCTGCATTGAAGCTATTAATTAATAACTTACATTAAAGAGTCTATATGCCTAGCACAGTACTGGGTGTTTATAAATTCAGTTAATTTCTACCCCACCCCCAAACCCTTGTGAGATAGATGTTATTTTTAATTCATCTCTACGGAAGAGGAAAGTCTTTAATGAGTACAAGTACCTTGTGCAAGTTTACACAATCAGTTGGCTAGGCCATATTGGTATGCTTGAAAACCAAAATCTCTGTGGGAACTCTGAGGGTTTTAGGCTTTACAAGACCATTGGAGCATTGACGGGAAGAGAGTTCCCAGCTCTCCCACTAAGATGTTCCTGGACTGGGTAGAAGACCCTAGTAGAAGGGGATAGAGCTACACCAGTGTGTGAATGATGCTCAGACTGGTGATTCACAGCTCAAACAGAGCTTCTGAGGCTAATGTCCAAGGCAGATAGAATGAAGAGAGGGTTCCACAGCCTTCAGAACACCAAGCAGTTGGAGTTTCCCAGAGGCCGTGTGAGTGCAGGCAGGGTTAGAAGACCCGAGTGGCTGAGGGGTAGGGACAGATATACTTCATGCTGTGTTACAGGTGAGTCACCAGCACACAACCAGGTTGGTCTGAGCAAATCTCACTGGAGAGTTGTAGGCCTTGTGACCCTAAAAAGTCACAGACCCTTCCCCATGGGAGGCACAAGCCCCAGGAGGGGCTAGACAAATACAGCACTGATAATGGTCATCATCTGTTTCCTCACAGAGAACTGGTTTAAATAAGAAAGCACGTGAGTTGTTGAGACATATAGTCTGCTGTATTTCTGATGGCCTGATGCAAAGCTCATGAATTCACGTAAAACTTCTACACTGCCGTAGAATTGTTGCTAGGCAGGAGACTTTGCTTTCTCCTCTTATAGTAATTAATGATAGATGAGGTGCACTTTTAAAGCTATATGACCCTTATTAAACAGATTATTGGTGAAGCATATCTACTGAGGATTTTGTCCAAAGAGTCCGAATACCTGCTCAAGTTTTGGGAGTCATCTTTAAAGGCCATGTCCCAGTATCAAGAGTTGAAATGTCTACTTAAATAAATCTTAAAAGAAAGTACATGCTTTCAAAGGTCAGCAGTGTAGTCATTTTGGGAGTGAGAGTAGAAACTGGAAGAGAGGATGGTGGGGTATCTGGAGCACTCTCTGGGTTGTAAATCCTCAAAGAGGTACAGAAGTCCCACCCCAGTACCCTACCCCCAGTACCTGTTATCTCATTTGGAAATACTGGAGTATGCTCATATAATCTGTCTGATGTCCTTATGCAGGAAGAGAGGAGGCTTCCAGAGCCACAGATAGACACATAGAGGCAAGACATAAGCACAGACTGGAATGGCATTGCTACTAACTAAACAAGCAACTGTCAACTATCTCCCAAGTCATACTGGGAATCCCTAGAGGAAAGGGCAAATTCCCTCCAATCTCTACTACCTTGTTTGTGGGAAAGTTCCAGCTACTCTGGGAAGCCAACAGGCAGGTCCTTCTGGGATCTGTAGCCTGAGCATAGGTGCTCTGGGGACACATAAAATCTCACTAACTTTTGGGGTTAGAGAGATGGCTCAGTGTGTAAGAGTGCTTGCATGAGAACCTGAGTTTGGAGCCTAGCACCCACATAAAAAGCTCCTTGTGACTTGTAACACCAGCACTGTTGGGGGAAGACCCAGGAGAATTTCTGTGACTTGTGGTATACCAGCTTAGTTCCAGGCTCAGTGAGAGGACCAGTCTCAATGGTAGAGCGTAGCAGAGCAAGAGCACCAGCCTTTGCACACGGGAACATAGGCATGCATGCCCGTGTGTGTGTGTGTGTGTGTGTGTGTGTGTGTGTGTGTGTGTGTGTGCACGCACACGCGTGCGTGTGTGCATGCACAGACACACACACAGAGATTCAACAAGCTGTGCACTTAAGAATTATATATTATATTTCAACAATAAGAACATATACAGATCATGGGTGGGTGTGGTTGCATAGGCCTTTAATACCAGGATTATGCAAGCAGAGACAGGTGGAGCTCTATGAATTGGAAGATAGCCTAGTGTTCTAGAGAGTTCCAAGAGAACCAGGACCAAATAATGAGACACTGTCTAAAATGATGGTGGTGGCAGTGATACACAGATTACAAGTGAGGTCTTGGGGAATCGGAGAAGGGCAAAGTACCTTCTTGTCCTCAGTGAGAAGAAAGAGCCTCATGCTTCATCCACTGCAGATTCTCCTTGTGTGTCCTGGACAGCTCTTTAGTACCAGTTGATAAAGCATTGTAAGAAAATGGTGGCAAAAGAAGCCCCACAGCAAATGTGTGTGACTGGGAGTGACTACCAGTGACTGACAGAATGACGGAGAGTTTAAAGGAAATTTGAATTCTCCAAGAGTTTATCTGTTCCCCTGATCTCGGCCTGTTAAGCCTGCAGTAATTAGAGGTCGCTTTTCTAGTCCCTGCAGCCCCTTGTTAATGAGGCTTCCCCCACTTCTACCACCGAGGGCTTTGTTTCCTTATGGGTTCTCCCCTGATTGTCATGGGAGCATCCCTAGATAAGAGAAAAAGGAAAGTGGTCAGGAATGGAAGCTGCCTGAGCAAGGGGGCATCTCCTGTGCCTTGGAAACCTTTGGTGACTTTGCTTGCAGCTGTCACCGGTGTTAACGTCTAACCCATTAAACTTGCTTGCAGGGTGGCTGGAGTCAATGGGGCAGGGGGCAGCCTTCCTGGACCTCCCCATTTCCAATTGCACTGAAAGAATGAAACACCAAAAGTTCACAGGGGGACTGTGGCTGAGAAGGCAGTGCAGGGAGGGATTCTTTTAACTCTTAACATTTCGGTCCTCTGGCATCTCAACTTCTATCTGCCCGTTAACTCCTTAAGTGGCTCATCCATCCATCTATCTATCCAAAGGCAAGAGAGATAAAAAGAGCCACAGGATGTGTGGGAAAACCTCCTAGGTGTCCTGCGGATGCTCCGTTGAATCCCAACTTTGCCTAATGTAGCTGGCATCCTGAGGATGCAGATTCTCTGTAATATTGTGGTTTTTAAAAAGCATTCGGCTTTGAAATCCTTTGGACACCTTTAAACCCATTTCCATTTCCGGGAGAAAAAAAAAGTGAAGAGGTAACTCTCACATAAATGTGGCAAGATTGCTTTTTATATACTAGTAAAAGGGCTTCAAATGAATTCCCCATGTTTCTAAAAATCTCACACCCCTGGAATATCACAGAACATCAACACTGGGGAGGGTGAGGCAGGAGGATTGTGATTTTAACATGAGCCTAGGATATTAAGAGTAAGGCTCTATCTGAAAAAAAAAACATTAATATATCTCATACATGCTCACATACCTTTTTATACTTTTAACTATTCTGTTTATGGTCCAAGAATAAGATTTAAAAAAAAAAAACTGTTCCAAGCTGGATAATAAAGCAGAATTTTTCTTCATACCTATGTAGTCCAGCTTGCTAAATTCACATATGATTGTTCAGATCTTCGCTGACAAAACTCTGTTACCATCCAAGAGAAACCTAATTTTTGAGAGGAAATGGACCTCAGTAATTAGCTGAGTTTTCCTAGATGGATGGAAGCGAAGAAGAGTGTTCATAAAAAGCTAAGGGATTCTTCAGAAAGGGCCCTCAACACAGTGCAGACGTTCCATGTATCCATCCAACCACAGAGCGTTCAACGACTGTACAGGAAATTAAGTCCCAATCCAGCTTCATGACTATGGGTAAAGCTGTACTGGACAAAAGTAACAGATTCTAGTACTAAAATTAAATGAGAAAACCAATTTGATCACAAAAAAATATCATCAGCATCAACAAAAACTAAAATAATCTGAACTTTTACACTTTAGGACAATGTTTGGTTTTCACAGAGTCCTGTACTTACAACACCCGTGAACTGACCGGTTGTGGCAAGGTCTGCCTGCAGCGGAAGGAGTCAGAATCCACATTCAACTTTCCACCTGAGCCATGTTTAGTTCAGTTCAGTTGACACCGTTTCTAGTAACCTCCAAACATGGTGCTAAGGGTGAAGCCTGTACAGTCAGGAAGCCCAGCTCCCAACCCTCCAACAGGACTTAGGACCCCCCCCCCCCTTATGTTCTCGCCGTCATTCTCGATTGCTGCGTAGACATGGCTCTGTCTTTCTCTGTGATGCTCTCTTAGGAGGGAAATGAGTGAAGGAAAGGAATCAGTAAGGGATACAGCTCTGCATACAGCCATGACAGGAGCCACGCACAGTGCACTGGCAGACACATGAACAGGGTGTCAAGGAGCCTGGAGTGCACTCATTAATTCTGACTCTGGGAGTGGGCTGGATGATACCAAGAAAGGGGATTCAGTCCAAGTGAAGGAAGTCTTTTAAAATCCTTTATGTGAAACAAAACAAATGAAACCGAGAAAGCCTTGTGGTGGGTAGTGTGGTAGATAACTTCCCACTTCAGTAAGTTCTTCAGAAGTCCTTGACTACAGTGCCACTCTGCTCCCACCCCCACGTGCTTGTGGCCACCTTTTCATGGAAGCAGAGCAATTCTGTCTTCATGAGGAGACTTCTCGAAAGCCATAATGAGGTGCAACTCACTTCTTGCTGCAGAATGTCCTGAGTTGGTTTGTGCCAGCAGCATCCCTGCCGAGGGCTAATGTTCCCTCTCTGAACCATGCTGCAGGATATAAACCTGGACCCTCCTCTCTAAGGAGCTCCCTAAGATGGCCAGGGCAATGGTTTTCTCTGTGCTTCCTACTGTACCTGATTATCCATTGGGCTAGCCCTTGAATGTGAGGTAAGGTGAGGGAGATGTCCAGTGCCACAGAGGAGCAGCCAGAGTATGCTGTGTCAAGAAGGTAAGTGTGGTGCTTGCGTCGGCAGCACGTATCCTAAGAAGGTGAGTGTGTACAACTCCAGAAGGAAGAGAGCGTCTTGCCATAAGCCTGTCTGTGGTAGAGCCTGATAAAACCACGTGGGACATGGCCAAGCTGGTATCAACCTTTGTAAACATGACTGCATACCAAGCAATGCGACCTAGATGTTTCTTGCATTTAAATAGTTCAAAGAGTCATTCCCCCGCTCAGCTAATTCCCAGGCCATTCTGATGGTCTGGGAAGACATATCTGGACAGTAGATGATACCAGTAAGCAGATAATAGCAGGATCTCCCTCTGAGGTAAAATCTTTAATGGTCTAGTTGTTGTGTTTCCTCTGTGTCTTTCTCTTTAGAATTCCAGCACATTACTGTGGGGAATTCACAAGAAGATAAAGTTGAGAGAGAGAGAGAGAGAGAGAGAGAGAGAGAGAGAGAGAGAGAGAGAGATCTAGTACTGTAGCTGTGGGGAATTTCACAAGAAGATAAAGTTAGAGAGTGAGAGAGAGAGAGAGAGAGAGAGAGAGAGAGAGAGAGAGAGAGAGAGATCTCTAGTGGAGCCCCAGGCTGGGCCTCAAACTCATAGTAGTATCACAGGCTGAACCCAAACTCCTCCTGACCTACCTGCTTCCACCTCCCAACTGCTGGGATTAAAGGTATACACTACCACACCTTGTCAGAACCCTGACTTCCATCTGCAGAAGAGAAAGCCTATGTAGGAGACCGACCTTGATCATATCTGGGATGCCTCAACTCATGTAGAGAGCTGGGTGCAGAACATAGCTGGTTCCCAGAGTCACAAGCAGACAAGGCCTTTGATCTTCCAGAAGCCACAGTGGAGTGCTTGAACTGGCAAGGACCCTATGAGGATTGCACAGCCCCCGAGGCAGGGGATGACACTAATATCTGGGATCACATCTCTGAATGTGGTGGCCCGGAGCTATTGCTAGCAATGCTGATGTGAGGAAAATAGCATCCTGTTTCCTGGACTCTTCCTGAGTTCTGACTGAAAGATATGCCTCATACAGTAATAACACCACATCTCCTGCTTCATATTACAAAATGAGCCCAGTTGATCTATCTTCAATTTACCAAATTTATCAATATAAACTCGCTTTTGAACCTATTTTAATTGAAGTCTCATTATAATGGAAACTAGAAAACCACATATATCCACCAGTAAATGCCGGCTCTTCATTATTTAGCATGCTGTATATTTAATAAAATATTAATTTATATTTTATAACAGAACATTAAGGGACAGAAACCAATGCATTTTTAGCACTGATGGTTATAGTTTTAAACTGTGAGTCTTTCTTTGACAAACTTCTGTAATTTATTTCACATTTTGAGTTTTTTCCTGACTAAAAGTCTGGCAGATAGAAAGATCTCTGTAGATTCCTTTTAGGAATCATTTATTTAATTAGGAAGACACTCACAGACTCAGTGTGTTGAAGTGACACAGACCTTGGACAGTGACTTGGAGACCTTTACAAACTTTAAAATATTACCTGTAGCTTATTTGACACAGAAGTCTCATTTCCGGGCATTTGCTAAGAAGTAACTCTGATCACGTACAATGATGAACGGAAAGAGATTTCAGCCGGGTGGAATTTGGGAGAACAATATCAGGTTTCAGAAAACCTTTATGTCCCAAATAACGGACTTGCCAAATCACATTGGTCATGATGTCATGAGATCCACACAGACACCCTGAATTCTGTGTGTATCACCTTCTTCCCTTGGGGTTTACATCATGGTCAATTCAATTACCCAGACTGGTGGCAGGACCTTCTGCATGTGGGTATATTGAGCTTGGATGTGTTTGTGGGATGATGATGACGATGATAATGCTGCTGCTGCTGCTTATTTGCTTCTTAATTACTGTTCCTTCTTAATTTTGCACTGGTGACCTCTCACCTTTAAAATACAAAGAAGATTTGTACACAAAATTATTTGAGATCTGTCATAGTTTCAGCTGCTGACTTGACCCCAAAGTAGAATCACCTGAGAAGATACAACTTCAACTGAAGAATTGCCTAGAGGAGAGTGGCCTGTAGGTGTGTCTGCAGGCCAGCCTCTTAACTGCTAGTTGATGTAGGAGTGTCCGGGGCACTGTGGGAAGTACCAGCCCCAGGCAGATAGGCCTGGGATGTGTAAGTAGCCAAACAAGCCAGAGGAGACAAGCTGGTAAGCAATGTTCCTCCATGGCCTTTGCTCCAGGTTCCTGCCTCCAGGTTCCCACCCTGACTTCCCTCAGTGAAATTTAAGTTGCTTCTGCCATTGTTTTTAATCACAGAAACAGAAAGGAAAACAAGGGTAAAATAATAAATTGAAAAAGAGAAAAGGTGTGGACAAGAATTGATGCATTTGTCTTTCCCTTGTTGGTGACAGGTTTCAGATGTTCCTGTTTGACACCCTTGACAGTCGAGGAGACTGGTCAAGTACGTTGTAGGATATTATTGTTTTGGAGGTGATGTTTGTGCTGTGATGGGGCTGGGGTTGATGATTAACAATTGGAAAGAAATTATTTTCAACGTTCTGCCCTTCAGAAACAAAAATCCAAAGTCTGCAATGACAAAATCTCCACCGGAGACCCATGGCAATGTTTTCTACGTGCTCATTCATTGACAGATGTGGAAAACGATGTTGACTCCATAGGCTGCAGGCTCCATTGGTTACCTCAGCCCTAGCCATAGACTGACATTTTCTGGCAGAAGTTACATCAACGATGCAGTCTAACCTCTGCCCCCTGGGTTATACCATGCTCTTCTTGGTTCCCTCCAACAACAAATCCCTGAATGTTAATGGGGCTGGGAGCAAATGTACAGCAGCTCACTGAATCATCTGCTGTGGCATTTTCAGTTAGCTGTGCTATGATTTGACAAGGGTTTCAAGTTTGAATGTGACATAAACAGTGGAAGTCTCATACTTCACTGTTTTCTTTCTTGTGTGTGTGTGTGTTATGTGTACAGTGTGTGTGTGATGTGTATGTGTGTGTATCTCTGCATGTGTGTGGTAAGTATGTGTATGGTATGCGTTTATGTGTGTAGGTATGTATGTATGCAGTATGTGTGTGGTGTGTATATGTGTGTGTGCAGTGTGTATACTATGTGTAGTCTGTTTGTGTATGTGTGTATGTGTCTCTCTGTGTGTGGTATGTGTGTGTGTGTGGTGTGCATTTATGTGTATAGGTATGTGTGTATGTAGTGTGTTGTATGTGTAGTGTGCGTTTATGTGTAGGTATGTATGTATGCAATGTGTTTTGTGTGTGTTGTATGTGTGTTTTGTGTGTGTGTGTGTGTGTGTGTGTGTGTGTGTGTGTGTATGTGTGTGCGCCGTACATGTGTGGATGGTGTCTGTAGTGTCTTTACCTATTGAGGCAGGGTCTCTGGTAAATGCAGGAGCTCACTAATTCTAGCTAGTCTAACTTTCCCCTCGGGGATTCTGATGTTTTTATTTTCACCTCCTAGACTGGGATTACAGGGGCTACCATCAGTGCAAAAACACAGTTCTCACCTAGAAGGGATTAAGTAATTTATCTGGAGCCAAACACAAGCAAGCATGGCTGTGGCGCACAGAGTTAGGTTATCCCGGCCTCCATGTTCCAATGAGGAGGCAATTTCCTGAGCTTTTTAGTAACTGAACAAGGAAAAGTCATAAACTAAGGCACTTTTCAAATACATTGCTGAGTGCATCAGGTAGGCAAGGAGTTAAAGCAAGATCAGAACTTGCTAAGGCCTTTGATGCTATGTGACAACAAGGGAATGCTAGGTGGAAAACAAGGGAATTGTTACTATATTCCAGAAGATGTTTTAATCTGTTGAAGTGTTAGGTCTGGGACAAGTGGGGAGGGAGCCGATTTACTAGGCTGAAGACAATCAACATAGATTGTAATTAGGCTCTGGGCCTGCAACATTCCAACCCCATCCAATGGCAAAGTTCTAATCCATCCTCCATCCTTGGTAGATGCAGCTTCTTTCCAGGAATTCTTGTTCAGCCTGCTAAGCCTGCCTCATTTTTGTGGGGATTCTGGAGACTCCTAGTCTCATGAGTGTCCCTGTCAATGACTTCCATGATCTCCTCCTTTCGGAGCTCAGTCACATCCTACAGTCACACACTTGCTTTAATAAAGATTTCTTCTGACTCACTTCCTCCAGTTAGGCCCCAGCTCCCCAAGATGCCATAAGATCCCCAAACAGTGCCACTGACTGGGGACAAGTATCATAAGGAGCCTGTGGAGAACGCTGTGCACCATATTTCCTGTCCCTCAACTCTCTATTCTGTTTGCTCTTTCTCTCTTCCCCTTGTTCCTTGCCCTGTCTTGCCCTTCTATCACAATCCTGACAGAACCCCAAACAGATGGCATTACTCCTTATTTCTCAAGCTGGGTTGCCCAGTTATGGCTAAGAATCAGGCAAAGCTCATCTATGAGAAATGCATATTCTTAGTGCTGTGGCGCAAGCTATTTATTCCAACTTAGTGTGAAGATGATATTACAAAGAGTAAAAATACTTTAGATCATAACAGCAAATATGATTGTACTAGTGAGACCCCAAGGATACTAATAATACATTTATCTTCTAATGCACATGCACATACGCGCGCGCGCGCGCACACACACACACACACACACACAAAGAGAAACAAGTCTTATTTTTAAAAGTATGGAGATAACAATGATAGATACATTTTCAATGAGGCTCAAGCTTTATCATGGCTTTGTTACCTCCTTTATGTTGAGTTGAGATGCACTTTTAAAAAATATCAGGTGTATTTAGCAGAAAGTTCACATGCCACACAATTCATTTCTATATTAATCTTTCAAATCTAGAAAGCAAATTGACAGTCCCATGGAAACTCAACCTTTCTCTTAGAAACAGAACATGTGAAGCCCTTGGTTATGGTCAGAACCACCTCTCCTCTGCTCTCTGCCCAGTTGCCAGAGCCTGAGTGTTTGGTTCTTTTCATTTTGCACTTACTTGTCATTTAAAGAGTAGAAACCATGGTGCAGTTTGTGGTGTCCGTGGTGGAGTCGCACATCTGACTGACTCGGGGATACTATCTATCTATTGGTAAGCTCAGCAGTGTGCTCAGAAGTATGCTACCAAACTCAAAGGTTGTGTTCTCGCTCAGAAATATTAATTGGATCTTAATACTTCTGTTTCAAAGGTAGGTCATGGTTGGTGTCTTATCTTGGGCAAAATTTGACCAGTTTCGATTCACTGTTATTTTGAAAATGAGTACATTTAGCTTTCTGAAGCTGAGATTGTGCAGGTGACAAAGCAGATCCAAACTCAGAATTAGCACCTTTGGAAGCAGCCTCCCCATTCATTTGGTATGTGAGATGAGATAATCAGGGTACCCAAGAGAGAAAAGCAAGTGACAGTTTCAAAGCCTTGCATCTTCAAGTGATAATTACCCAACGCTCTGGCTTTTCACTCTGGGGCATAAATAAACTCAATTCCTCTGTATTTTCCACTAACCTGGCATATGCTGAACTGACAGTCTTGCTCAGGGGGACTTTTCCGCCTCGGGTCACATTTTGTGCTTTCTTAAGTATCTGTATTGTTAGGTTTCTTTTGTTCCATTGTTTGAGATGAAAATGAAGATCTTCAGCAAGTACCCAAGTGTGCTGAACAAAAAAATAAGTAAATCAGTGATGTTCCTGGTGGCCTGCTCTGAGTATCCCAAATCTTCTTGGCCAGTGGAGTCATTCATTAGGTGCTACTGGATCAAAAAGTAACAAGTTTTTGCCAAAGTCTTTAGCCTAAAACCTGCACCTAGCTTTTGTAGATTAACTCTGCTGTGCCTGGATTAACCCCTCTGAATCCTGTTATTGTTTCTCTTCATTACACTTATCCGCATGTCCTCTGTTGTCTTTGCTCTCATGGGCAGGAACACAGCAAAGAGCTTAAGCCACGCTAAGCTTCTACAGTTGGGAGCATCTATTTGGGATTCTTTGACACTCGTCCCTATTCAGTGTAAACATTCACTTTGAATCCAATAACTTTGTCAATAGAAATCATTAACACTAAGTCCCGAGTAGGCCTCGTAAGCAAAAGCCAGGCACGTTACATCCATTGTACAAAAACTAAGGTCAGAAACAACCTAATGGTCTGTTGACCCCAGTAGGAAAGATGCTAGCATCCGAGAACCACATCCTTTTTCATATATGGAATTTAAAGCACGTGACATATGTCCTTAGAGGTTATCAAACGGAGATACTCATAATGTGCTCACTCGTTCTCCTTCGCTTTATGCCAAATATTTTAAACAGGCTGGGATGCTGCATGTGTTTAGCATAAATGTGTTGCCAGGGCAATGGATTCAAGGAGGCAAAGTAAACATCATTTTATGCTAGCTGTGGGTAGAAATAATTTCATCCTGATCTCCACTTACCATTTCACTTGACACATTTGATTCTGATTCTGACATTGTCTCCAAGGAGACTTGACATTGATTAGAAAGGCCACAGGCAAAAGCCACTGAGCTAAATTCCAGGGAAGGACAAGAATGATATTGTTTTTCTTAGAAGTGGCAAGACAAAGAATCAATACTGTGAGCATTGTATGATGTCATAACTTGGCTTTCTTAGCTGCCCTGCCAGCAATCAACGGTTGGAGAGGATCCAAGGCAAGTCTCCTGTCCTCATTGCACAAACCTGGGTCTTCTATTTGCAATGGAAGTTACATCTTGACATGTTAGGAATGCCTCAGAAAAATCAGTCATCTTGTCATGATTTTGTGAAAATACTTATAATGCTGAAATGCTGAGAAATGGAGTTATTTGTGCCTTCCCAGTGTTCAGAAACTTCTTCCCGCAAGTGCATGGACCACCCAAAGTTTTCACCTCATCACTAGCAATGGTACCCAGATGCCAGATGCTGAGGGCCAAGACCAGGTGGTTTTCAAGATAGGAAGAGATTTCCCATGCCTCATCTCTGTTTTCATAGACAATCCAGAAGAAAAATCGTATCTTGGTGTTCTTTTCCAAAGCACAAAAAAATTAATCTGTCTGTGTGGTTTGTTATGTTTTGAATTTGTCACTTTTATCAGAGAGCGCTGAGTGTTTGAGTGCAAGGAGAGAGCCTGCCACATCTTTTGAAGAGTCTATTCCCTTTTATTAAAAAATCCTGAAGAGTATCAGTCTGGGAAAGCATAGAATACATGTGATAGCAGGGACTTGAGGGATCCGGTTCCAGCTGGGGGGACCATGACTTTTTATTATGTAATGCATTAGTTTGGAGTCACCGGAGAATGCCGGTTTCTTACTTCAAATCTCGTGGCCCCTGTTTTGGAAGCTCTTGAGGTAGTTATAGCCAGAAGCACATGATAAGGGAGATATAAGGTTGGTATCCCCATTACTACTGCTGGGATGGAATACTGGTTCTGCACATTGTCGCCAAACTTAAAGCCACATATCTCAACCCTGAGCCAATTTTAAGATGCCACCTCTCTCTTGCAAGGTGGGAGTGGAAGAAATGAAGGTTCTAGACCTTACAACAGAAAACAAGTTATAAACTGAATTATAAATTGGGGCCTTATTTTGGAATAAAAATATAACATCAACTCTAGAAATTAATCCTTACTCACTTAAGCTCAAAGGAGGCATTGAATTTACATTTAAGTAAAATACACCGGGAGATGTAATTACAAATAAAGCAAATTAGAAGCCTTGAATATCTATCTCCAAGCTTCTGTTAAGAATGATAAACTAATGTGAATAACTACTAATAAGTCCACAAATTAGTGTGAGGTTATTTGCCAAATAATAAATTTAAATGTAAAAAGACTCAAGATCATTTGAGTCTAATTTAGGGTGTGACACCACACCTGGGAAAATGTTACATAAATTCTTTGTGCATCTTGTTCCTGACATCAATACTTGCTTCTGCTTCAAGCCTTCCTATTTTAGCACATTCAGTCTTTTCCATCCCAGATGTATAGATTTGAACAACTTACTCCTCAAGGTAAAATATGTGGAAAATAGTGTAGACCCCCTAAAATAATTATGAAAATATTATGATTGTCTATAGAAAACTTTTAACAAGGTGTGTACAAAAATAAGTGTCTGGCAGATGCTAGCCATGTTTGAATGTCGAATTTAAAAATATTTATTCATTTTCCTGTCATTGAATTCAATGCTAACCTCTTGCTCTGAATTCATTGATCTATGAAGTATTCATTATCAACCTAAATTACACTTGTAAATTATGTTTGGCCCCCCAAAGGGAGAGCTACTGTAGAATACTTTAGATCTCTTGATTTCATATGAATCTGTGTTCTCCCCCTCATTGTATCTTTGTCGTATCCTGAAATGAGGCAAAAATTTCTCTGGAACAGGGCATTCTACTGAATGTTCACACTGCATCTTTAAATATCTGTGATATTTAAAGTGAGAAACTGCCTCAGGTTAAGCACCATCTCAAACACACACACACACACACACACACACACACACGCACACACACACACACACACACACACACACACACACGCACACACACACACATACACACACACGCACACGCACACGCACACGCACACGCACACGCACACGCACACACACACACACACACACACTCGGAGGTACCTGCTCAGCTCAGATGAACACTTTGTTTTATTTACTGACTGAATTAGGTAATTAGGCCATATATTTGAATGGGCCACACAGAATGGTTTACTGTCCCAGCTGTGCAGGGGTAATGTTAAATACGGGAGAAACATATATTTTCAGTGTTTAGTTAACTAAAGCCCAAGTAATGCATAACCACCCACACCGGGAAACCTCTGAACACATAGACAAATCTTGGGAGGTGTAGAGCATCTTATAGATTGATTATCCTTGCCTTCTATATTTCTGTTGCCATTGCATACAGATCATTAGGCAGAAATGGCTCTTATTTCAGACCCATGTAAATCTTTCAATGGGGCGCTGGAGCAGTCTGCTTAAAAATGTTATACTACAATACTTAATGGGATTACCTTCTAAGCTATGAAGTGAGGGATAAATTATTTGGGGAAATCTAATCAATGACGCTATAAAAATTAATTGCAAAAGCCTGGGCTCATTTAACTTCTGTTCTATAAAAATGGTCAATGAAGAAAAACACTGTCATTGCCAGTGTGGGGTAAATCTGTCAGGTGTCAAACAGCAGCCACCAGTGTCCAGCAGCTCACGGGGCCTAGCCCCAGACTGCTAGCATGGAGAGCTACAAATGGGGATGATCTCAAATGACATGAACCTGACAATGTTGTTGGACTTTTGTTATAGTTTGAACCTGGAGTAACCAGGGCAACTCATTTCTTGTGCTTCTCAGTGCTGGCTGTGGTGGTGTTTTTGAAGGCTGTAAGACATTTAAGGAGATCAAGCCAGGATGGTAGATGTGAGCCATTAGGGTCAACTTTGAGGGTGATAAATGCCTGTGGTTCTCTCCCACCCATCATGAGGAGACACATTCGGACAGCCACAGATGGGGTCACTCAGTCTCCCCTGCCACGGCGGACTGAGAACTCTGATAGAATGATCCAGAACACACCTCTCCTCCATTAGGTCGCTTCTGTCACTGAGAGATGAAACGATACAAATATCATGTTTTTGTATTCTCCTTGTACACCGTGTTTACGACTTTTTTAATGGTTTATTTAATGCACACTAGTGTTCTGTCTGCTTATGTCCTGTGTGTAAAGGTGTCAGATTCCCTGGAACTGGAGTTACAGACAGCTGTGAACTCTCATGCAGGTGCTGGGAATTGAGCCCAGGTCCTTTGAAAGAACAGCCAGTGCTCTTAACCACTGAGCCATCTCTTCAACCCCATGATTATTATTCTTGATTGTCAACTTGACCACAACAGAAATCAACTAAAGCACAAGTGGCTGGGTACATCTGTGAGGAATTTTGCTTGATTGAATTGTTTGAGGTGGGAAGACCCACCCTCAGCCTGGATCTTTTGAGATGGGAAGATTCACTTTAAATCTGGGCCACACCTCTGGTGGCAGCCTTTATGGGAACATGGAAAAGGGAAATGCTTACTCTTTGCTTGCTTGCCTTCATTTTCCCTGACAAGTTCATTCGCTCACCAGCATTGGAGCCTACTTCTTCAGGAAGACCGCCTGAGACATCTAGCCTTGTGAACTGAACGGGTATTGGATTCTTGAACTTTCTATCTGGAGGGAGACAGCCACTATTGGAATAGTCAGACAGTAGCCTGGGAGCCACTCTAATAAATACTGTTGTGTGTATGTGTGTTCATTCTATGAGTTCTGTTTCTCTAGAGAACCCTAACTAATGATATTTTAGTAGAATCTTCCAGAAATGGTAATGATGAAGGGTTTCTAGGTAGATTTGAATATAATGACCTAAATTCCCTCATCAGCACCTAACTCAGCTTTTGCTATCTATATCCATTTTTCTGTCCTTTGTCTGGCAATCACTCACTGTGTGTTTTTTTTTTTTAATTAATTTATTTATTTTTAATTTTTGATACTTTATTTACATTTCCAATGTCTCCTCTTTGGAAACCCCCTATCCCTTCCCCCTCCCTGCCTCTATGAGGGAATTCCACCTCCCACCCACCCACCCACCCATTCCCATATTCCCACCTTGACATTCCCCTTTACTGGGGCCTCTGACACCCTCAGGCCCAAGGGCCTCTCCTTTCTCCCTGATGGCCAACGAGGTCATCCTCTGCCACATATGTGGTCTGAACCATGGGTCCATAGATGTGTATTCTTTGGTTGGTGGTCCTAACTCCAGGATGACCGGAGGGGGGGTCAGGCCCATTGATGCTGTTGCTCCATCCTTGGGGCTGCAAACTCCCTCAGCTCCTTCAGACCTTTCTCCAACTCCTCTATCTGGGACCTCACTCTCAGTCCAGTGGTGACTGTAAAGTGAAACTTGGGCATTCTGAACTTTTGGGCTAATATCTGCTTATCAGTGAGTACATACCATGTTTGTTCTTTTGTGACCGAGTTACCTCGCTCAGGATGATATTTTCCAGTTCCATCCATTTGCTTGCAAATTTCATTAAGTCATTGTTTTTAATAGCTGAGTAGTACTCCATTGTGTAGATGTCCCACATTTTCTGTATCTATTCCTCTGATGAGGGACATCTGGGTTGTTTCCAGCTTCTGGCTATTATAAATATGGCTGCTATGAACATAGTGGAGCATGTGTCTTTATTACATGTTGGAGCATCTTCTGGGTATATGCCCAGGAGAGGTATAGCTGGGTCCTCAGGTAGTATTATGTCCATTTCTCTGAGGGTCCGCCAAACTGATTTCCAGAGTGG
>CM052719.1:3361881-3410408 GCA_028551405.1 Uromys caudimaculatus
ATTCCTCTGATGAGGGACATCTGGGTTGTTTCCAGCTTCTGGCTATTATAAATATGGCTGCTATGAACATAGTGGAGCATGTGTCTTTATTACATGTTGGAGCATCTTCTGGGTATATGCCCAGGAGAGGTATAGCTGGGTCCTCAGGTAGTATTATGTCCATTTCTCTGAGGGTCCGCCAAACTGATTTCCAGAGTGGTTGTACCAGCTTGCAATCCCACCTTGTTTTTAAGGTCTATAAAGTAAGTCTCAGATATCTATATAACTTCTCCTAAAATGTAACTGTGTACGGAATTTAATATTTATTCTTTCTTGTTGGAAATTTTATGCAAAATGAAATACACAAACTCAAGGTGTCCATTCTCTGAATTCCAGCAGAAGGTCCCCTGTGTCACCTGGTACCCTCTACGCTAAGAAATGCTTTGTCTCTGAGATGTGACCAGTAAAATCACTCTGGGTTATATCTAGATGGTCCCCCCCCCCTAGCACTTTATATATGCTAGTATACTGAATTCTCAGAAACCCTCTATAAAATGCAGAGTCTCTCTCTTTTTTTCTTTTGGTTTTTTGAGACAGGGTTTCTCTGTGTAGCCCTGGCTGTCCTGGAACTCACTCTGTAGACCAGGTTGACCTCGAACTCAGAAATCCACCTGCCTCTGCCTCCCAAGTGCTGGGATTAAAGGCCTGCGCCACCACTCCCCGGCTAACCCTCTATAAGATAAACACTCTTATATCTTCATTTGAAGAGATAATCACAGAAGTGCCACAGAGGCAGAGATGTTTCCTGATACAGGCAAAATTTAACCCAGTAAAGTTTTATCCCATGACAGGTTTGGTATTCAGAAACACATCTGGAAATATTTTCAGGAAACGATGATGAAGACTCTAATAAACTAGTGTAAAGTACTCAGACTCCCTTTTGTTTAGGGAACCCGCTGCCTCCGTGCTGTAGGAGGGTACCCAGATGCCCAGCTGTTTGGAGACGGATAGAAAGTTTAGAACTACAGCTAAGGTATTTTCATCCAGTTCTGGCTACACGTCTCAAAAAAGGGTGGTCACCTGTACGAGGAAGAAACCCTTCCTGATGCCCCATCATTGCAGTGGGAGTGTCTTCGGTACTTGTGGTACTTGCGTGGACTTCGGCAGTGTGCTTTGCCCTGGGCAGAGCGTCATCTCACGGACACTTGCCGAGATCTGAATTCAATGCATTACCTTCACACTTCACTCAGAGCGGTCACAGCTCCCATCCTGCAATCTGATCTGAGGAATGCTTTCCACGGGTGATGCCACACTGCTTGGGGCTGTCATCCCAAATACCACTCACCCCAAAATAGCATCAGCAGTATCCTTATCCACCCAAAACCTCCGCCCAGGTCAGAGCAGATGTTTGCTGATGTCACATTGATCACCTCTCGTTCTCCCTTCCCTGCACATCTCCTTTCAATTGCCACACTGTGTGAATGACTTCCATGTAATTTTAAATTAAATTTAAATTAATATTAGTAATAGTATAAAATATGAATAATTTATTATTATGCTTTCTCTTATTTCTACATTTTTATTTTTAGGATTTTCACTCTGCATTTGACCTCTCCCCTGTGATTTAAAACAGTAAATATTGAGGAGGATATGCTCACTATAAATTACATACTGAGTGAAAAGATAGAGTGAATATATACAAGGAATATTTAAAATTAGAAGCAGAAAAATAAAAGTAGTAATTAAAAAATAGATAATTCATTTCACATGTTATTTCCAAGTAGCACATGCTAGTTGAACATATTGTTTTGAAAGAAAACTACTCTGTGTGTGTGTACACTTGAGTCTGTGTGAGTGTATGTGTGTGCATGTGTGTGTATACATGCGAATGTGTGTGTGTGTGCGCACTTGTGTTTGTGGATGTGGGTGTGAGTATGTGTACATGTGCTTGTGAGTATGGGTATGTGTGTGCACATGTTCGTGTGAGTGAGTATGTGTGCACATTTCCATGTGAGTGTGTGTTTGTGCACATGTGCATGTGAGTATGTATGTGTTTGCATGTGAGTGAGTGTGTATGCACATTTCCATGTGAGTGTGTGTGTTTGTGCACATGTGCATGTGAGTATGTATGTGTTTGCTTGTGAGTGTGTGTGTTCACACGTGCATGTGTGTGCATGTTTCCCTATGAGTGTATGTATATGTGCGTGTGCGTGTGCATGTGCATGTGTGTGTATGTATTTTTCTTTCCTGGACCTGTAGCCTGCTTCCTGAACTGCTGATCTCATGCATCCTATTGCTTTAACTCCGTCATCATTCCCCTCTTGCAGACTATATGACCTTCCCACATATTGGCCGTTAATCATTCAGCAACATAGCTCAGGAACACTGTTTGAAAAATGAGTTTATCCTGAAGTTTTTCTACATCATCATGTTTTAATTGAATTTAAGTCACATTGTTTAGACATCTCTTTTTTTAGTAATTCTATTTATTTTTAATTTATGCTCTTCTGAAGAACAATTTTTAAAAGCAACATTCAAGAAGGAAAGTTGTTTATTATATTTTCTGAGCTAAACTCCCATCATAGGCTCCAGAAAGTATGACTGCTTCTTATTAGGATGATCCCAGACTTCTGCTGTACACCTGCTAGACATGATGCCATCCTATAGAGGAGGCATGAAGAACCTGCTCCCACCTAGGTCCAGGTTACAGAGGAAAATGGTCCAAGGTGAAAAATAAGAACAACATTTCAGGGTTATTGGCATACCTTTAATTTATCAATGCATATACTTATTAAATATCAGAAATGAAGCAAACTGGAAGGTTCAAGTCCATGGGAGATTCTTCTTTTTTAAAAATCCACCATTGTATTGGATGTAAAGACATAGTTGTTATCCTCTCTACATGGTAGGGGAGCATTGCATGCATGTGGGGGTGGGTGGATTTGAGTGTATGTGTATGTGTGTGCACGTGCTTAAGAAACTGGGCCATGATTCTTCATTGTTTTAAACTGTTATTATAATTAAGTGGAAAGATTTCTCACACAGATAAGCAGTTCTAATTTTTTTTTCATTTTCTTGTCTGAAGCTATTTTAATACTATCATGTATTTTATTTTCACTGTGAGCCGATAAACTGTTAATTTGATTCCAAGTCCACAAAGGAACATATAGAATACTATAATGGAGATGAAGGACAGAGAGCAATAATATAGTTCAGAAAATGTAGACCTGCATACATTATTCTCCTCAAAAATATGCTGCAGTCTCCTCTTGCATACATGAAAGTGCAGATCTGTTAGCAGTCCACAGATCCTGGACCTACCATGCATACTAACCAGTCTCCATATTGCCCTGACTCTACCCCCACCATGAGCTGTCTGCTGTGTAATGCAGGTCCCTCTACTCTCTGAGCAGAGCCTTCTGCTCACAGTACTCCTGATACATTTGTTCAGTTTCCTCTTTTCCTAGGTCATCTCTTCGCTCATTAAAAGATTTGATTTGTCATCTGAGATTGACAGAGAGTCATCACATTCCCACTTCAGACTTTTGTAACACTGTACATTTGCCTAGTTGTGAAACAATGAGACCCATGTTCTGCTGCCTCCCTCCTCCATGGTGTTTCAGATCCCTTGAAGACCTCATTAAGTGCATTGCACTGAAATGGCAATTAGTGTTGTAACTGTTTATTAGGTGGGTATGCATATGTTTTGGTTTAAAGTGTTTTCTGATGTTCATATCAACTGAATACTTCCTAAAATATCCATCAATTTCAGCTTCTTTCTTTCTGGCCCTTATATACAAACAGTCTGTCATGACCATCTCAAAAGAAATACTGCACAATGACCCAAGAATCTGTATAGAACTGCTTTGAAAATTGAAAAGCATACTTCAACTAGTTAGCATTACACAAAGTTTTAAAAATGGTGTTGATTTCAGTATCCATATCCACTTCTCCCTTTTCTCCAGCCATGTAAATAATTCTGTTTCTTGAGCTCTGCACAAATCATTTCCTCTTCTTCCTCAGGTGAACATTCCTGGCCCCCAGTCAGGTGAACAAGCAGCCCTGAGGGCTCCTGGGGAAGAAGGCACCTATCCCAGTAAGGTATTGCCAGTATTCCTGAAAGTTCAAAGTATACAGCATGAGCTAAAAGATGGAGCTGAGATTTCCACTCTTCTGAGGGAATGCAGCACTGATACTCACTGCTTATAGCAAAATTAATACAAATGAACTGAAAGAAAAAATTGGAACATAAGAGGAGATGGGAATTTTTAGTTTTGTAAATCACAGGACTATCAGAGAATATAGTATAGGATTACTCTTCTTGTTGCTATGACAAAATACTTGACACAAACAACTTAAAAGAGGAGAAGTTTATTTGGTTCACAATTTTAAAGGGTGAGGACCATTATGGCAGAGGGTGCTGAGAATAGAGCAGTTCACCTCATGGCGGTTGGGAAGCAGAGAGATTGTTTGTCCTTGTTCCCCTCCCCCTTCTGTTTCATCTGGCTCCTAGTATGTGAGATTGTGTGGAGCTTCCCCTCCTTGGTAATTCTTCTCTGGAAATACTCACATGGACATATCCACAAGTGCATTTGAGAAATATCCTAGGCATTTTATAAAGTGATCAAATAGACAATCAAGATCAATTGTGAATACATACCAAAGCTAAAAGTGGTCTTGTCTGTGAAATGTGGAGAGAAGATACAGTCAAAGCTATGACTCTGAAGTCCTCTGTTAAAACCTCAGAAATAGCTAGTGTGTATCTGACAGGACAGTTGAAAAGGATGCTTCTAAGAAGCCTGACAACCTCCAGGCATCTGTGGTACAGCTTCTTTTCTTTTCCTGATGGAGTTAATATCAACAGGAACCATGTGAGATACAGAAAGTTTTCAAAAAGAATTTTTATTGAGAAAGGCATTGCTCAGTTGAGCAGAAATGGAGAGGAATAAGACAGGGAGAAAGAAGCCTTTGGAACCCAACACTTATGTTGTCTCAGTAGGGAGAGCTTGAGACTATGAAGCTGAAAATGCAAAATATATTTTGTGGAAAAGAAGCAGCAGTGGTTCACAAGGAATACCAAACACACAAAGGATAGACAAGAGCTAAGAGGATTGTATCAGACCTTGACTCCTAAGAGACAACAATGTGTGCTCTGTTGGATTTCATGATCACTATACACAAGTGATTCTGGGTATCTCCCATGTTCCCATTTTTGAGGATGTTTATATTGCCTTAATATACTTGACTATTATATGTAGAGTGTACAGGGAAACTGCTTAGTTTATGGATCTTCATGCAAGATGGTCTGCATGCAAAGAATCATATTTAGGAAATTTTATTTGCAGTAGGACTTAAATTAGGTCTTAGGGCCCTTGAATGCAATTAATGATTAGTAAGTAGTTTCAGCAGAAAATATTTTGCAATTGACACTGTATATTTTGCCTGTGTATGAAAGGCTAATAATTTATGCTCAGAGTATATGGTTCGTTGGTTTCAAACATGTTCAAAAATTCTTTGACATACTTCTGTGAGATAACGCTTAAATATTTATCATCTATCTATCTATCCATCATCTATCTACCTACCTAGCTATCTATCTTCTGTCTATCTATATTCTGTTATTTACCTATCTATTCAGTCCAGTTCCAAAATTCTGAAACCAGAGGTGCTGATGCTGCAAGGCAAGACAAGTGAATGCACCACTTAAATAGGGAGCTTGAGTTCACCCTTCCTGCTCCAACTGTGCCTCATTCAATTGGCCTGAGCCCTCCCATGTTAGTGCGGGTGACCTTCTGAACTCTGCTGGTTCTAGTGCAAACCCCTGCACAGACCTGAAGCACAGAAATGATGTTAGATATCTGGGCATTCCTCAGCTCAGTTAGGTTGGCACAGGAAATTAGCTACCATAGTCATAAAAGGCATAGTTCCCCCTTGGTCTCTTTATTCTAGCTACAAGCAAGAAAAAGAGTGGAGACCACTTGTAGGCATTGCCAGCTGCCAAGTGAGCCACATGGAAGCAGACCCAAATGGTAGGCTTTGCAGTGACTGCCATCTTGGTCAGACTTCTGATGACACTTTTGCAAGAAATACCAAAGAGAACTACTGACGTAAGCCAGATGTGCAGCCCAACCAAGCACTAACCCATCACTGTGCAACAGATTATCTCAAACATAGTAAATTAAAGAAGCAAATACGTTTTTCAGCTTCAGTGAAGTAAGGGTTCTTGGATGGGCTGTGTAGGCACCACTATATCTCACAAGGTTGCGGTTAACATGCTGTCTGGGCACATGGTCATCTGAGCACTTGACTGAGAGAAGATCTGCTGCCAGATGGCTATCTCCATTGTTTGTCAAGGGTGGCATTCGTCTCTCCCTGTCTCTTGGCAGCAGAACTCAGCTTTTCCCCTGTGGCTCTCTCCCTGAGAAGCTCAAGTGTCATCATAACATGGCTGCTGAAATGGCCCAAGGCACAAAACAACATATAGCCAGTGTTTTCTATAACAGCTTGTGCCTTGGTTGCATTTCTCACGACTGTTTCTCATCGGATCACGCTTTGAGAAGACAAAGGCCACCAATCCAGGGAAGACATGCAGCTGGAGTGGCTTTAGCCAGGCGGGCTGGCAGCAGCTGCCATGCAAGTGACCAAGTGACCAGTCAGGAAGCAGCAGCGACACGGAGAGATGAATGCCGGCACCTTACTCATTTTCTCTTTTTACTTCAGCCTGATACCCTAGCTCTAGGAATGGTGTTTCCCTGCATTAGGAGGAGTCTTCACTCCTCAGTGAGATCTCTCTGGAAAGGCCCTCACAGTCAACAAAGCTGTGTTTCATAGGTCACTTCAAATCCAGTGAAGCTCACAATCAAGACCAGCCACCACATCTTGCTATTCATGTCTTTTCTACAACAGCCTATTTATCACACAGGTTGGACCCATTCAGTCTGTGTGTGCACTATATGGGGATGCATGCACCAAGAGGTAGGTATCTCTGTGGGCTTGTTTGCAAGCTGACTATGATAGAACTAGGTGGTAGGTCCCAACAAAAACACACGATGTGGCAGGTCTCATGTGGGAGATTTGTTGGGCCGAAATATTGAGGCAGCCTTTTGGAGAGGGAAGAAAGACGAAGAGTGGGATCAGGGAGAACGTGACTTTCAGTGGGGCCACGGCACATGCGCAAACAGATACACCACACGGGCTGTGGCGCATGCTCAAGGAACATGTGACAGGAGCAACACTGTTGCCTCTTGGGCAGCTACAGATGACAGAAACGATGTGTCTCACCACTGGGTCCCTCAAAAGCTGGCTATAAAGATGCCTCATTTTTGTGGAGTCACCTTTAGCTGTCCGTGGATGTGCCTGACTGCCAACAACTACCACTGAGAAATCGTAAGTAATTGTTATTGATTTATGTTACTTAAGTTTTAGGGTAATTTATTACTTCCTGTTGAATGACTAATGTACAAGTAAACCAATTTGCAATATATGGCCTACCCGAAGCAATTTGAAGTGAAGACTGGTAATGCTGCCCCACCCCCACCCCAGTTACTAAAGTAGCAGGAGATGAGATTCTGTGGACCCAAAGGGTACATGCTTGCACCTGCTTCAGGAAAGCCCCGTGGTGCTTGGTCAGAGCGGTGAACACAGATGCTGTGGTGTAGAGCTGGCTTGATATCCAAGTAACTGGTGCTCGGGCATAAATATTTGTAATTCCTTACCTGATTTAATGCATCTATTTTCTTTTTTTAATAGCAAAGTTTTACTCTTTTGCCTAAATTTCAACCTGAAGCATCAGAGCTTAGAGTTTCTTCTGGTACACAAATGCAATTTGCCTTTGCCATGCTTTTTAAAAATACAAAACAAACTGCATTTGTTTCCTACCCCAGACATTTTTTTTTTTTTTTTTTTTGAGCTGGACAATTTAACTCTGTCTCGTCAGACAGAAGCATCAAGTGAGAGATGATCTGTGATGCACAGTGTACTGTTTCCAACAAGGTGGAAATTTCATCTGGAATGACAGGCGTCCTGAGTAATGATGGATCTCTGAGGATTCTTTGTCACAGCTAACTAGCTGATTAGTGTGAGCAACTGAGCAACAGTTTAATATCAAAACTTAGTCTCCCCTTCGAATTGAAAGTGAGGCAGTTAAAGTTAGAAAATCTGAGTTTTGATTTGCTTCTGATCCATCTGGGTTTGTCACAGGCCTGTTTCTGCCTCCCATGTTGGGAAGGACCATCTTGTAAACCTAAAGTTCATAGACTTTATTTTGAAGTGGGCTACATTCCAGAAATAGGTTTTAACTTTATTATTTTCTACTCTTTCTGGGGACACCTTGACAAAAATGGCAAACCAGAAGGCTTCCCGAAGGTTAATCTTTTTTTTTCTGGGTCACATGATTCTTTTCAGTTTTCATCTGCAGAGGGTTTTCTGATAACAATGGGTTTGGCTGCTGGTGAACTAAAGAAAATCCCGCTGCTTTGGAGTGAACAATGGGCAGGATTTGAGTGCAGTCCCGGGTATTTGCTTAATACAATAGAAGTTGGTGCAGACTGGACTTGCGAGTGTCAAACAAACTGTGTGGGAAAAATCTAAATGACCACAACTGAGTCAACAAACAGACTGGAGTGCAGAAATGCTGACCGTATAGCAACAAGTGTTTGATTAACTTCATTTCATTCTCAAAGATTTAGCTGGACCAAAAACAAAAACAAAACAAAACAAAACAAAACAAAAAACACAAAAAGAAAAAACAACAACAAAAAACAACATCAAAAAACCCAACAACAACAAAAAAGTTGTTAAGTATTTATAAAGCAAGAGGGATCTGAAAAATCAAGGGGGAGACCTAGTCAATGAAACGAAACATTAGAGACACAAAGCCATTTGCAATTAAGAACACCTAACCCAGAAGCAGTTCTGTTCCAAGGTAGAAACCTGGGAAGACTGGGATGATCAAAGAAGCTGCCAAAATCCTCAATCTCATTGCTCGCTAGCATCACGAAATGCAGAACAAACAGAGGTCGGATTGCAGCACTATTCCCAGCCTCCAGCAGCTTCAAGCTTTAAATCTATTGAGTAAACAGTTTCCAAGTAGCTGCAACTTCACTGGACCCTGGTACAGCTGAGCTCACTGGCCAGCACACATTTCCAGGTGTGACTGGAATGTTGAACAATACATTGGCTTCTTTCCACACGCATCCAGCCCAGTAACACCTAGAAGGCATCAAGAGAGAGACCTGGGCAGTCTCCAGCTACATGAGCATCGGGGAAGAGTCAATGCATACCACGAGCCTATATTTCACTCCTGAGAAATACATTCTCTCTTTTTTTCCTCTTTCGGAACTTGAACCTAGGGTCTTGAGTGCATGACAAGAAATTCTACCACTGAGATGCATCTGTGGTCACTCTTATTTGATTTTGAAGCAGGTACTTGCTAAGTTGCCTAGACTGGAGGCAGCCATGTGATCCTCCTGCTTCAGTCTCCTAAGCAACTGTGACTACAGATCTGTGCCCAGTCCAGTCTTTGTTCTTTATATACTTGCTTCACAAGACTGTTCTTTAGTATAAGTTAAAATTATACGCACACAGCCGGGCAGTGGTGGCTCAACATTTAATCCCAGCACTTGAGAGTCAGAGGCAGGTGGATTTTTGAGTTCAAGGTCAGCCTGGTCTACAGAGTGAGTTCCAGGACAGCCAGGGCTATACAGAGAAACTCTGTCTCAAAAAACCAAAAAAAAAAAAAAAAAAAAATTACAGAGAGAGAGAGAGAGATAGATAGATTAGAATATATAAAGAACAGGATTCAGCCCACTGGAAACAATCAAAACAATGTATAATGGTATAATGCTTGACATATTATTATTATTATTACCATTATTATTCAAAGGATATCACTGATGTATTTCTGTAAAATGGTCCTGAGTCTCCTTAGATTTTGGCTCTCCATGGTAGCCAGCTGTTGGCTAATGCTCTAAAAAGGACAAAGAAGGAAGGGTGTGGCAAGATAGGAGTGGGCAGATGAAGTATTATATTCTATGCTCTTATTCAGTAATTAATAGAGGACATCCATGATCTCTGGTCTCTAAGATGTGGGCAGAGATTCTTCCTCATCAATAAGCACCTAAACTCTTTGTAGAGAGATGATGCTAACTAGAGGCATCACCCAGTAAATTCAGCTCTGACACTGTCTACCCTGGAAATGGAGGTGGAGAGCTCAGACCCATAAACTGTCCCCACATCAGAGTGACTTTCTGAGTCATAAACTTTAAAGCGGGCTTGCCAAGACTGGAGCCCTTCCTTGGGCTCAAGTGATTTGCTAAGTTGGCTCTTAGAGCCCTGGGCAGCATTGTGCTCACAGGTGAAGAGATGTACAGAGCGAGACATGTCAGTGGCCCACTCTCTAGAATCTCTCTAATACAGCCCTTCTGTGTCTTTATGGAAATCTCACTGTGTAGGCATGATTGCCTAAATCATTAGGCATGCATGACCAGTCTAAAGTCATTTTTCTTTTCCATAGTTGGTCGGTAGGCTGAAGGGTCAACCCATAAATCATGACGTACTCATTCCTATGACAAGGCTACATCCTGAAGCAACCTAGTGATGGCCAGGCAACCGTTGACTCATTAGGGTACAAATAGACATTCATTGGGGATACTTGAAGGATTTTAGAAGCCCTGGGCCTCTAAACTGGATGAAGACCAAATAAATATTTTGCAACACCACAAAGGAATTAAAGGTAAGTTTCATAAATATGAAGTGTGACAACCTCTTTAACAACCTATGCATGTATCTATTGTGGATTTCTGTGGGGTACTTGGTAATGACTGAGGCAAAATTTACCTACTCTGCTTGGCAGGGATGTTAGCAAGTAACAACCAGTATGTGTCCTACAAGTTTGGCTTGGATCTTGAGTAACTATCAGTTCAGGTCCTACTCTTGGAAAAATAGCTAAACTTCGGTCAGTCATTTGATGTGATTTTTAAGTTGTTTCTCTATCCATGATCTAACAGTGGATATCATTGGTCATCACAGGAATGAAAGAATATTGATGAGCACCTGCACATCAATCAGTACAGCTCTGATAGAGATCCTGGCCCTGAGACCACTGACAGACTGAGCCATAGGTTCTTCCTGGGGCAGCTTACCTGAACATTGCAGTATGTTGATCAGCACCTAAAGTCCATCTGTAAACTCTGTTCTCACCTGAATTTTGGCAAGCAAAAAATGCTTGCATTTGAGTGTTTCCTTTAGTTGCAAAACTAAAAACCGTTGTTCTAAAATGTCTCTGAAAATCATGGGTGGTTGGTGACTTACAGTATATATGTACAGCAGTGAGAAGAACTAATATCTTGTATGCAAATTCTACATCAAGAAAAGGTCAGTAAGAAATTAAACTATTTATAAAGCAATTTCAAATTTGTGCATGCTTCAAATAGCAGGAAGAGTGTTACCTTCTTATTAGCACATAACTTTATGTTTTAATCGATGAGCAAGCCATCCACTTACCCTGCTAACTCTTCTCTTAGATCTACTTAATTTCATTCTGAGTAATATCCTGAAAATAGAATATCAAGAAACAAGTAATACTATGTAAACTAAACATATTAAAATGAAGTTGATGATGTTTTTGCTTCACATTTTATGCATCAGAGAGAGTGCCATCTCATGTGCTGACAGGGTTGAAAGACACACACCTTTAATTCCAGCACTTGGGAGGCAGAGGCAGGCAAATCTCTGAGTTTGAGGCCAACCATTGTCTACAGAGTGAGTTCTAGGTCAGCCACAGCTACACAGAGAGACCCTGTCTCAAACAAAAAACCCAAACAACAAAAATTAAAAAAAGAAAAACAAACAACAGCAAAAGAAGAAGAAGAAGAAGAAGAAGAAGAGGAGGAGGAGGAGGAGGAGGAGGAGGAGGAGGAGGAGGAGGAGGAGGAGGAGGAGGAGAAGAGAAGTAGATTTTCATTCTTCATACATCTAAAGCAGCAGGGATAGGTTTTATTAAGGTGCATGTATGTGTACACAGAGGGTGAACTCTCCCCCTTACAAGGTTCGTGTCAACTTTGAACCTCAGAATGCAAGCTTACAAGAAACTAGGATCATGATGGATGCCACTGAGTTGTAGATCAGGAGATACCACTTCAAATTTGGTAAGGATCTAAATTCAGTCACTGGTGTCCTTCTGAGATGAGTGAGCCCAGAGACATGGGCAGTGTAAAGACCAAGAAGGTTTAGTGATATCTCTGGAAGACACTAATGCCAAGATTGGCCTCTGGACACCAAAAGCAGGGCAGTGTATGGAGTCACTTTCTTAGTGTTGGAGGAAGAAACCACCCTCCTGACTTTTAACTCTGGCCTCTAGTATAGAAATGGAATGAGTTTCTGTTATTTAAGCCATCCACTTTGTGGTGGTTTGTTACAGCACCCTAGGGAAGCTAATAAGCTTTGTTTGTGGATATTGGCCTGCCTTCTATTCCCAAGAATTCCTGTAAAATTAATTGAAGCCTTGTGTCTTTGATCAGTCTAGCATAATTTTGTTTTGGCTAATCCATCTGTGACCAGAGTTAGTGAAGCATTCTGCACAGGAAAGGGATCGGATCAATCTTAAACATTAAGAAATAGGGAAAGTCTGAGTGGTGGCTCTATTGGTGAAGTGCTTTTCACATAAGCTTGAAGACCTGAGTTCAGATTCCCAGAATCCACATAAAAAGCATCCATGTTGGCATGTACCTATCCTCTCAGTATGAGGGATGGGAGGATCTTGGGGGGCTTCCTGCCATCCAGACTAACCAATCGATGAGCTCCAGGTTCAATGAGAGATCCTGTCTGAAAAATCAAAGTGGAAAACAGTGGAGGAAGACACTTAACATTCACCTCTGGCCTCCAGATGTGCATGCATGTAGGTGCACACACATGCACACAGATGAATACGTAAACATGCAGATACCACATGCAAACAAGATAATGAAAGTAAGGCAATGCCATCTACTTATACTAGATCTGGTAACTTTGGAGAATATGTAAAGAATGTGAATATGTCTATGAACCCTGGGCATGCTTGTATGTAGATGCAACAGGAAAAAGATCTGTTGAAAGTCACCGTCCTGGCCTCTCTAGGGTAGTAGATTCAACTAACAGGTGAGGGTCAGGGTCTGATCCAGACAGGTAGATAACTTCATCTCAAAGGAAGAGTCATTCGTATCTAAGTTTATTCAGCTGTGAAAAATGAAAGTAACCAGAATGAAACTAGACTGTGTGTATTAGAGAAAATAAGGGAGGAAATGTTGCATAAAGAACTCAGGAAACCTGGACTGAGGGCAATGGAGAAAGCGAGCTGGAACCAGACAGGCCCTCGTCCTCCATCTTCCTCTCTGGCTGTCGACTGGAAGTAAAAAAGGGCAGGCATTCCGGTCCATGGATAGACCTTCTTAGGAGGTTTCTTCCTTAACCTGGGACACGCTAGGCACCCATGTTAGAAATTTGAGGGGACTGGATGCTCCTGGAGGACTCTGTGGTCAAGTGAAGAAGAGAGAAAAAAGCAAAGGAGTGAAATTCAGAAGCGAACCTCAAAATCAATATTCAAATGGATTGCTGGGAAGGTCCAGGTACATTGATGTGACCGGCTTTCCTGTAGGAGTGGCGGTGACAGGGTGGCTGGGTCAGAGGTCATCTGTGAGCACCTCAAGACAGTAGTTCATTCACCGAGTGACTCAATTATAATTAAGAGAGTGGGGAGGACAATGGGATATTTTTTCTGTATACGTGTATGCATGTGATCATGTGTGTCTGTCTGGATACATGTATGTACACATGAGCTTGTGGATGTGTTAGGGTCATTCTTAGGTGCTGCCGATATATTTTTTAAAAAAAACAGGGTCTCTTATTGATTGAGAAGTATCTTAGTAGATTAGGCTGACAACTAGTGAACCTCTGGGTCCCCATCTCTGCCTGACCTGGGCAGACATTGGGATTACAGGCATGTACTGTCACATTTGTAATATGAATCCTAGGAGATTTAACTCTGCTTTTATGTTTGCTGATCAAGACCAAATTTTATTCAGAAATAAACATTCTCTTTTTAAAGTGTTTGCCATTTACAGCAAACAGAATCTAATGTTTATGTGTTTCCCCTTATGAGAGCAGTGATGTCAGTGCCTATTGTCAACTTCACAGAATCTAGAATCCCCTGGGAGGCAATGATTTCCTACATAAATTAGCTAGTGTGAGAGGACCCACCCTAGATCTGGGCGGCACCATTCCCTAGGCTGGGCCCATGCAACAATAAACATGAGAAAGTGAGCAGGGCACCAGCATTCCTTTCTCTCTTGCTTCCTAACTGCAGACATAATGTGGCCAGCTGCCTCACATGTTTGCTGCCGTGATATCTCTACCTGGAACTGTAACCAAATAAATCTTCTTTAAGTTGATTATTTCAGGGTAGTTGGTCACAGCAACAAAGAAAGCAGCTAACACAATAACTAGCAACAAACAAGTCAAAATAACAAAATTTCAAATTATAATTTGGAGTCTTAATCCAATGTCCAGAAATTGAAACATAATTCTGAAAAGATAAATTGAGTTCTTTTGCTGTGCTTCTCTTTAGTGATATTGAAGGGAGCTCAGCCTCATCTCAAAGTCAACTTACAAGGGTTTTTGAAGAGATATAATCATCTATCTTTAATGATTATATATCTGTCTATAATCTATCTATTTATCATCTATTTATCTATCTCTCATCTATTTATCATCTATCATCTATATACTAATCTATCATCTATCATTATTATCTATCATCAATCTATTACCTATCAATCATGTCATCTATCTATCTGTTGATCACCTATCACCTATCTATCTATCTATCTATCTATCTATCTATCTATCTATCATAATTATCTATCTATCATCAATCTATCATCTATCGATCATCTATCTGTCATCTATCTGTATTAAAAATTCTTTCTATTTCATTTTATTTTACCATTTGGGCATACATGCCATGGCATGTGTATGGAAGCCCGAGGACGATATGTAGAAGTCAGTTCTCTCCTTCTCCTATGTGGGTCCACAGTGCTGAACTCAGGTCATCAAGCTTGGTGTCAGGCACCTTTGCTCACAGAACCATTCCATCAGTCCATTATGTATGTCGGAGGCTTAGATTTCAATAGGTCTGCAGAAAACCTGGCCAACATTTTAAAAATGGCAGCTATAATGTAAATATCAAAATGCACTGTGTCAATAAGATGTACTCAGAAACCTGTGCTGCATTGAACAAGCAATGTTGGTGTTGTAGTAATGAGACATTTCAACATGAGTCGGCATGTATTCCTAAAAAGACTTCTCTGATAAACTGCCTGTTTTTAGCACAAAGTACATTTTTGATGGGGAGCCCTCTGGATTTAAAGGGAAAGTCCTTTGCCAAAACAGAATTGGTATTGGACAGGTCACAGGGGAAAAGCTAAGCTTCTATTCATTTCCTCTCTCTCTGCATTAAAAAAAAAGTTAGCGCTTTTTTTTTTCACTAAGAACACTCTTGGTTTTTATTTATTTTCTTTGTTTTTCCTTTTCTTTTTTCTTTTTTCTTTTTCTGTTAGCTAGTTGACAGCACCTCCAGGTAAAAGAAATGTTTTTAATAAAATATATTCCCTCACACATTGTGGAGTAGAAGGTAGCTGAGCAAGAATAAAGATGTTATTGCAGGCTCCTTGGAGACGTCTACAATGTTCGCTTTAATCTATTTGATCGTCCCTGAGTGGCTGATTGCAGCTCTTTTCTCTCCAAGGCACAAAAGAGAAGCTTAATATATTTATATATGTACATATGTAGACCGTACAGCCAATGTAGGCATGTTCATTTGCTTTCTTTTTGACCTCTCTCTGTTTCTGCCTTTCTTCTTGCTGTGAGCTGAAAAATGGAAGCAATTTGCTGCAGTCATTCCTAAAATTCTCTCACCCGATATCTTGAGTTTTATAATTGCTGCGATATTTCACTCATGCCAGCCGCAGTGAGTGAAAACCGTGAGTGGTCTGCAGTGGGGGTGCGGCGATGCCGAAGTGCCACAGGCAGCAACCTATAAAATATGTGTGCCCCAGTTCTCCCTGGACACAGCGTAAACAGCAACCACGCCAGCGCTGAGCCGAGACTTGTAGGCTGGGTCATGTGACTCCCTATTTCCCCTGGGACCCGAGACGTTACCGCACACTGTTCAGACGGTTCTTCAGACAAAGTCAGGCTCCAGGCTAATGATCCTTCAATCCTTTGCCACTCTGCCCAGAAATCCACGACGGTGGAAGGATAGTTCGGTTATTATGAAAATAAACCATTCATTTCTGGATAACAAGTTTAATCACCCTATGTAAAATGTTGTGATGAAAGCAGTATATTTCTTGGCACAATATCCAACCTGGTGGTCTGAGCCTATTCGATAACGTTCTTCCTTAGTTCAAATGGCACTGTACTTTTCTTGGTTCCCAGATTCATAGCCATTCAACAATCCCTCTGTTGAGTTGCTTGCTTGCTTACTCCCAAGGCGCATTAATTTTCTTCTAGTTTCCGGCAGGTTGACGCTCATCACTGTTTAATTAATGTGTTGACAACTCCCCCAACTACACTTTATTCTGCAAACAGTCACCGCTCATCGTCTCTCTGTCGGATGGAACTCTGCTTGATAAAACAATTGCACTTTTCTCTCCATCAATAATGTAGTGCCACACAGAGAAACCCTGTCTCGAAAAACCAAAAAAAAAAAAAAAAAAATGTAGTGCCGTTCACTTCGGATGAGCGTCAGCCTCCTATGACTTAAGTCAGTCAGCAAGTTTCCACCAATTACTGTAGACATCGTGCTGCATTCCGTGTTTCTACAACTCAAAATCCTAGAAGTTTTTATACACCTTTAAAAAAGGACATTTTTATTTTATATGTATGCATGAGTGTTTTGTCTGTCTGTCTGTCTGTAGGTATGCATGTGTATCATATGTGTGTCTGAGGAGGCAGGAGAGGGAATTGGATTCCCTGAAACTGGAGTTACAGATAGGTTGTAGACATCATACGGGTGCTAAAAACCAAACCCGGATTCTCTGCAAGAGCAGCAAGTGCTCTAAAAGACTGAGCCTCGTCTCCAGCCCCTCGGGAAGGTTTTTTTCCCAGCCTGGTTGTTTCCTTTAGCCGAAGCCCCAGCTAAAGTAGGATATTTATTTTTAAATGTATGGGAGGTGCAAGACAAGAGATTAAAGTCTGGCCATCCATAGCATAAGTAAGAAAGCCAAACCAGTCTTACACATGCAAATATGTCTATAGGAAATTCTACCCAGCTTCATCTACAAAGTGAACGTATATACAATGGGCTCGTCATAGTAGGAATATAGTAGGATCCTTAGTGAGTATCTTTTCATTGTCATTTTTATGTTCTGGTTGAGATAAATTCTGTTTGGGAAAAGTAGCTTGTATTTCTCTTTGACTTTACATAAGAGAGACAGCATGTGTCTTGTACTGCTGGAGACATTGGTAGTGTATATCAAGTATTGTTTGACTTGCGCAGGTTCATTCTCTTGATGCATCTTTAGGTTTGGTTCTACAGTTGAAGCTGAGTGTTCCCATGAATCTCCTTTTGCACCTCACGCTTCTCAGCTTCAGGCTGCTAAGGAAGGGGTCAGACGAGTGTGAAGCTGAGAGACAACATAGCTACGTTGGTCACATGGCGGGACATACACATGCACACATGTCAAATGGAGAGACTTCTGCATATGCCAGGAATGCCTCAGATGCTACACGGGTCTGCTTTAAAGGTTGCATTGTCTGCATCCTTGCTTTGTGGTCTAAGGCCATTGTGACTTCCCTGGCTGTCAGTTTCTTTGATTTTTAAGAACAGTGGCTACTTTGCAGATTTACTGTAGGGTTCACTGCAGAATCAGGTCTATAATGTTAGTACTTGGGAGGCAGGAGGATTGCTATAAAATTGAAGTAAATCTAGGTTACATGGTAAATTTCAGGACATCCCAGGACAAGAACCCAACTTAAAAAAAAAAAAAAAATGAACAAACAAAATGCTAGGTACCATACACAGAGTGTGTGAAGTATGAAGGAAACATGTTAGACACCGTGCATTTCTTAAAGAAAGGGCTCGTATCTTGTTAAAACCAGGTTGGAACAAGGCAATGTCATCTTCCAGCTCCTCTCTGGAACTCTCTGAAAGGTCTCTCCTTCCTAGGACCGTGCTCTATAAGGGTGGCATACACTTCCTTGGGAAATTGCTTCTAATCAAGCAACTTTTTGACTTATCTATTCTTAATTTTAAAAAATTATAAAATACTTTGTAGCAAAGTTGTATACCTATCAAAAATGTAAGCGGGAACAAAAGAAGAAAAAGAAAAGAGGAAAATGGAAGAGAAAGGTAATGAGTGAAACGCCGTAGAACGAATCACACAGAAACACGAGGGAGGTAAAAGCACATTTAGAAGAAGAAAAAGGGGGCTGGAGAGATGGCTCAGTGTTTAGGAGCACTGACTGTTCTTCCAGAGGTCCTGAGTTCAATTCCCAGCACCCACATGGTGGCTCACAACCATCTGTAATGGGATCTGATGCCCTCTTCTGGTGTGTGTCTGAAGATAGCTACAGTGTACTCATATAAATAAAAACAAATAGATCTTTAAGAGGAAGAAGAAGAGTGCTGATTGACTTGAAGCTTCGGATAGGTAAAGCAAAACAGGAATTCAGTCATGCAATTTACTGTGAGCTAATGACTGCAGAATTCTGGGTGTTTGCATACCTACCCGATCTTTTGTTCAGCTGTCCCCCAGAACCTCACTGACCAGTGATGTCCATTCTCTTGAGGGTCAGGCCTTATGTTGACTGCATTCCCCTCCAGACCCCCACAACGTTGCCCAGAACCGTCAATCTCAGCACCGTCCTCACTTGCGCTTACTTGTATCTGCCTGTCTGCTGTGGACTCACCTACAGTAAGCCCCCACCCTGAGCTCTCCTTTACTCACTGCTATTAAGCCAGGGACTCCATCAGCTCACAATTCCTGACTATGCATTGGCAAAATGGTGCTTGCTACTCTCAGGTCTGCAGACGACCTTCTGTGAGATTTGAGATCTTGACTTGAGTTCCTGGGTCTCATTTACCGATCTAGGTGTTGACGCCTACGTAGCAAGACTGTACAGAGCAGTAAGAACCAACAGAGCAACAAGTAGCCCAGAGGCTGCCACACAGCAGGCATGAAAAAGTTATTAAGCATGAAGAGTGTTGCAGTTACTAGAAGCAGGACCCGATAGATAGTAGCTATACTTTTCGATGATTCCAAGTGCTCCTCCCAGTGGTCTAGACTGATAGAGACACCGCTTATAGGTCTGGAACCAAACTGGAAAAGTTGGCAAGGGTGTGAGGAGAGGGCACCACACTGTCCACTGAGGAATGCTTCTTGGGATCCAGTCAGCTAAACATAAACAGAGATCTTAACTACACTGCTTCTACCCCATGGCACCCACTGCAGAGCCGTCTGACATCCTGAGTCCTAGGACTGTGTAGAGGGTAGTGGGTCCGATTGTCTCAAACAAGATACCATTGAGTCTGGCATGGCTCCTGTTGAGTGATAGGTGGGAAGAGACAGAAAACACCCATAGATGCCCGACAGAGTGGAGGGCCTCTGGAAAACACAGTTTATTGTATCCAGTCTTGGATTCCCTTCTGGAAATGTCCAGGTTAAGAGAGAGCTGACACTATTTTCTTATTTGGATTCAAAGGATAAAAGACATATCAGTGAGCCCAGATGAAGCAGCATCCTCTGGCCTTGGGAGCCAGAGGCAATAGCAGAGTTCAGGCCTGCCTTAGGTATCTAGCAAAACTCTGGCTTAAATTCAAGCCACTGTCAGAAATTCAAGAGGCATTTGGACAGTGAATGTTGCCTGGTCCACAGAAGAACCTTCAGTGACATCACTCTGATACTCACTAGCATTTCTTAGCATAGTGCTTCACTTAGTTTTTTTTATTTTTATTAAATGCATGATCCTCTTTAAAAAGTACCTGTCGCCTTTGTAAGTAAAATATCTCTTAAACAATACCAAAGTCTATGAGGTGGGAAGGGAGACTGGTCCATAATCTGGACCATAACCTTTGCTTTCTTTGTTTACATATGTATTTATCTTTGCTGAGAAGTCAGATCATACGTAGGGTTACAGCCCGGGCATTGCTCCCTAGCAGGTAGCAGGTAGATCTATGTCTGTTTGCACACAAACCTCATTCTTCCTGCTGGCTTCATAGTGTTCCTCTATAATTATATAGCCAATCACCATGGTAACCATTTAGATTGCTCTTGATTTCAGTATGATGTCATCTTCATGGCACAACTATAAGAAAATAACAAAAATGAGTGGTTTCACAGAAATGCTTCTTGTCTGGATGCTGCAGGGCTAGAGTCAGGGTCAGTGTGGATGACCCCTTCTCCCCCCCCCCCCCCCGCAGGCTCTGGGAAGGTTCTTCTTGGCTCCTTCCTACTTTCCATTGGCTGTGGTGATCCTTGGTGGTGTGTTTAAGACATGTCATGTGACTTTTTCTATGGAGATGTAAAGAGATGGCTATTTACCTCAGACAGAGAACACACCAGCAGACCAACACAACAGAATATAATCTATCCAAATCCACCTTGTTGGATCAATGAATTTACGAAGGCCACCTTCATGAGCTTGGGTAACTCAGGCAGGTATGCTACCAAGAAATCTCCTGAGCAACTCTGGGTAGTTGTACTAATCAAGAGCCCCCAAGGCAAGTTATGGCCAGTGGTGGTCCCCAGGAGTCCTGGCCACAGTCAATTATTTACATCTTATACAACCTCATGAAAGAGAAAGGCTCTATGAGGATCATGTGAAGATTCCTGAGCCTGTAATCTTCATAATCCTCTCACTCTCACACGGAAATAATGTGTGTATATGATATGTGTGCTTGTGATGTGTGTGTGATGTATGATGCGTGTGTGTTATGTATGTGTGTGTTTTTCTGTGCATGCACATGTTTCTGGAGGTGTCTTCTTCAGTTACACTGTATATTACTTTTTGAGACAGAGTGTCCACATAACCTGTAACTCACTAATTTGGCTGACCAATGATCTCCCAGGATTCACCAGTCTCCGCTCCCTCTGTACTGAGATCACAGCCACAGGCTGCCACATCCAGCTTTTTATGTGAGAACTGGAGACCTGAACTCAGGTTCTCATGCTCGCATGGTAGGCACTTCACCAATTGAGCCATTTTCCAGTTCTTTAGAGGATGGTAAGAGGCCCAGTTTTGTGAGAGATTCAAGATGTCAGTGGTCCTTATCTCTGTCTATCTTTCTATGGCCTGCTTCTATCATGTGTGTGCATCTCTGGGTCTCTTCTTACAGGTAAGCTGGTCCTGTTCGAGTTTGTCCTACTCCAGTATGATTCAAATAACTCCATCTGAGAGACTCTGAGTCCTAGTCAGTTCACAAGATTTTAGAACAGACTTGAATCCAACTGAGTTCACTCATTATACATAAAGCCCATTGAATAGATCTGGGCAGGCAAACATCTGATTAGTTCTTAAAGGACTGGTTGGCAGGTTAAAGTGTATTATGTTTCCAAGGCTTGTTATGTGCAAAGATGCATGCCCACAGAGCAGTGTACCTGTCTTCCCTGCAAGCCTGTCCGCAGCAGATGCTGTGAAATCTGCTAAGCTGCTGTGTTAAGAACAAAGCCACCTTTTGTTTTGAAATCTCTGCTTATTTGTAGGTTGAGCATTAATACAAAAAAAATCACGGTCTTTTGTATTCTTTTCTTACAACATTTATTTTGACTTTGTGTGTGAGTGCCTGTATACATGTATGTGCATCCACATGCGTGCCTTGTGATCTCAAAGGCAGAATCTCTGGAACTGGAGTTACAGATGGGTGTGAACCACCACATGGAAGCTGGGAACTGTACTCAGGTCTTCTGTAACAGCAGCAAGTGTTCTTGAATGCTCTCAAGTGCCCGTGTGTATTCTTTTACAACTTTATCTAGCTATTATTCTAAAAACACACTTATCTTTTCAAAATATTGATATTAAAACTGTGTTATATAATACTTTGTATAGTAAAGGTTACTATTTAAGTTAATGGTTATGATATATATAGAAGGTAGAGATGAGGGATAGATATAGATATAGATACAGAGATAGATATAGATTATATATATTTAGATATATATTATAGATAGATAGATAGATAGATAGATAGATAGATAGATAGATAGATAGATAGATAGATAAGAGAGAAGAGAGACTTGGAATTAAACCAGGACCCTGTGTTTGCTAAGCTAGCTACTACTGAACGATAGATATTTTTTTTTTTTACTTCTTATTAAGACTGAGTCTCACTAAGTTACCTAAGATGTCCTTGAACACATTCTGTCGGCCAAGTAGTCCTTGAACTTGTGATCCTCCTGCCTCAGCATTTGAAGTTTCTGGGATTTCAAGCCTCTGTGACCAGGCCCAGCACATATGTTAAGATTTAACTGCCTTGGGCAGTCAAGATGGCTCAGTGGGTAAAGGCTTTTGCTGCAAAGGTCTGATATAGAACTAAGAAAAGGTGGAGGGAGAGAACCGACTCCACAGAGTTGTCTTCTGACTTCTGTGTGCGACATGGCACATGTACTACCTCCATGTGTGTGTGTGTGCCCCATATAAATACACGTCAATAATAAATAAAACTAAAGATTTTATATCGTTTATGGAACAGTGATGTTTCTTACTGCTCTGCTATGTTTTTCTGTGGTGTTTGTTTGTTTGGATTTTTGAACAGGGTCTCTCTGTGTAGTCCTGGCTGTCCTGGAGTTTGATACATAGACCAGGCTGGCCTCGAACTCACAGAGATCTGCATCCTAAGTCTTGGAATCAAAGGCTTGCATCACCAAGCTTGGCTTTCCTTTTTCATCCCTTCGTTTTAATTTCACAGAAATGCACACATTTAATATAAAGTAAAATACATTGTTACTTTTTTGTTTCCTTTATCTGAAGTTACAAGACCATAACAGACATTATAGGAGGCTTTTCCAAGTTTTTGTTACGAAAAAAAATCCAACAAACTTTCTAGCTTCGGCTAACCTTGCCTTGTTTTGACTCCTGGGAGAAGCCAAATAATGCATAAGAAAAAGACACACACACACACACACACACACACACACACACACACACACACACACACACACACCTTAATGATCCCTGGGGCCTGTGTTTCTTGGATATTCTTCAAGGTTTGGGTCCCTGATGGGACTATGCTCTGCTTTCCAGGGCAGAATAGATTTTATTTTCTTTTTCTTACTATTTTCTGTGATCTGTCATTGACATGCAACTTAAGGAAAGTGTTAGCCTAGACTCCGTGCCATCTGGTAAACAGGGGCCAGAAACGTTAAACAATACACATTAGTAACTGCTTCTGGCCTGGGAAATGGATTTGTGTGGGACTCGTAGACTTTATTTGCTCCAACGGAATTAAATAAATTCTTCTCTTTCCATTTATAGTTTTTGGAACGGCTTAATGGGACCTTACAAATCTGGACTCTTCTTTTAAAATAAAGCAAACTTAATAAGCAAACACAGAATTCTGGCTAGGGTGGTATTACCGGCTTTCAGTTGGGAAATATAAGCTTCCATTTAGTCCTTAAAATAATGGTTGGCTCTGCAGTAAGTATCTGACTTGGCCTCCACTAAGTGCAGCTAACTGCCTACCAAACTGCTACTGTCATGTGCTTTCAGTATGACCTGGTTTAACCACCCCGAGGCCCCTAGTCAGAGGGTTTATAGCCTAAGCCAAGCAATTTCTGCTCTTACTTTAATTGCAAATCGGATTATGTCATACCCTGCTTCACCCTTTAATGGCTTCCTACAGCTCCCAGGGTACAGGATGGATACCTACACCTTGCCCTCTGGTGAGAGTCTTTCTGAGGTGATTCCTGCATCTTGCTCTGGCTTTCCAAGCTCCCACCTGCCAATCCCAAACTCCTGTGTGGACAGCCCTAGGCTTCTGAGCTCAGGAAGGTTTTCACTATAGTACTGTGCTTCCTGGGGACAGTTCCTAGGCACATCTGAATTGTTGCTTTCAGGAACTTTTCCTGGGAAACCTCTTTGGGAAAATCTTGCCAGGTGTCCCCAGGCAAGGCAAGTGGCTCATTCTTTACATACTTCCCCCTTCTGTTCAGCATTTATCGAGAACTAAAAGTTAACTATCTGATTGGCCGTATTTTAGGTCATGAGAGTAGAAGGTATTTCATCTTCAGTCCAGAAAAACTGCATAGCAGGTAATGCAGATTTCTCAAATGCTTCTGAAATAATAACAATAGCCCAGGTAATAAAAGGTTGAACTAGGGTGGTTTGTGTTTGTATACCTCTGTCCCGCCCCCTGTGTTTGTGTGCATGCGGATGTGTGCTTTGAATGTACGTGCGGATGTGTGTTGCACCGAATGAGGAACAGTTAAATATTCCAAGCAGAACTTCCATCGAGTTGAGTCGTCAATAAATCCCCCTTTCCCATTTTCAAATCACACCCTTTCGCTCCCCAAACACAAAGGCCTTCCACACAAATACGAGTAGCAGAAGTTGGCATTTCCCTCTCAAAATCCCTTTGTGTTTTCTCCATGGAAACATCTTCACTTCAGTATGAGTTACATGTTTATACAGTTAATTTCAAAAACCTGTGGCTTCTTTAAGATGCGTTGCAAGCATGTGACTGGCATGCCTGGAAGATGCTTGTCTCTTCCTTCCTCTGTGCTCTGCATCACGGCCACATCACCATGCTTGCTCTATAAAGATGAAGAAAGAGGTCACAAAGTAAGTGAGACTCAAAGAAAAATCAAATGTCTAAACTATGTGGCTTAGGCTTCTGTAGGGCGTTGATTGGCTTCTTTGGGTTACACTTGCAACGTGGAAATGACTGGAAATGCTTGGCATGTTCCCTCTGCTGTCTATTCTTTCCTTCTGTCTGTTTTGACCCTAGTGTCAGCTCGGCTTTTCCAGCGAAAACTGACACTGTGCTAGACTCTGCTCAAGAGTCATAGTTAAGTCAGGCACGGTGGAGCCTGTCTGTAATCCTGGCACTGGAGAGGCAGAGGCAGCAGGATCTTCTGTGAGTTCAAGAACAGCCTGGTCTATGCCACAGATTTGAGACCAACAAGCAGGGTCCTAACAAACAAGTCACAGCTGGGTTTTTATTAGTTTTGAAAAACTGGTGATACTCTGTTTGCAACATGAAGTTGACTCCAGTGAGAAACTTGACCAAAAGACAAAAGCAAAACAAAGCAAACAAACAAAAAACCAGGCACATACCTCAAGCCAGGGCTCCATGGTGCCTCTGGGAAAAGCAAATGGTTGGCTTGCTGCTGAAGAAAGCAGGTTTGCTGGCCGAGAGGTGACATGAGGTGCTGGAGATGCTTCCACCCCGGGGTCTCAGAAGGTGACATCAGTCAGGTGGAGTGTTTTGATTCAAGTTCATACAATTCTAGATACATTTTCATCTCAACCTTAATTTTAAATTTTAGGCCACACAGAGACCTGAACTATTTCTTGAATGTGCATCTTTGATTCTGAATCTTATAAAACTGAACGAAGAACCTGGGAGACATTTGAGAAGGTCCTGGGATGGAGATGATATTGATCCTTACTCCTATTCTAGGCACCTTTCCGGCCTTCCTAGGCTTTCAGTTTCTTCATCTCCAAGTAAAGAGAATAAATTTATGTTTTCAGATTTTGCGAAGATTATTCTAAATTATTATGGATAGGCATGCACACAGATGTATAAATTATATCCATGTTCAACATACAGTCATCCATGTTGTGTTTGAATCTGGACAGACCACACCAGGCCAATACAGTTCCACATGAGGTTTATTGTGGGGGAAGAGGGTAGTGACAAAGACGAGGGAGAAACAGAGAGAGGGGTCAGAGGGGTCTGTCTTTTATTTGGATTGTGACGTAGCCACTCTCAGGTAAAGGTAGGAGGTGAGCCAAGTGGATTCTGGGAATGTATGGTGGTTGCCATGGCAACAGGAATGCAGGTCCCCGTTGCCTATATGTGATGCCACTGGGTTCAGAGACCATCTGCCACACCAGTTCCTGATACCAACAAGCTGTCTAAGTTAACTATGATTATTCTAACTTTTCTGAATGATTTTATATCTACATAAAAGGTGCAGGGGTGAGATGGTTCCCTCTCAGTTATCTTCTCTTAGTGTTGATACCTTCTGTAATTATCATTCGTTCACCCAAACCAGGAATCTGCACTAGTTAGTACCTTGCTATTGACAAATCTGCAGACCCAACCCACAAGCTAGCAGCTCCTCCTCTATCAGCTTCTTCTGAAGCTTCATTTGTTGTCTTGTTTTTTGTTGTGATGTCTCCTTTGTATCCGCTGATTAGACCTTCTTGCCCAGCTGCAAGCTGCGAGGTTTCTAGAGGCTTCCTTTGCCTTCACAAACCTGACACTTGTCAAGTAAGTCCCTTAATTTGATTTTGTTTTTTACTACAAGAAGGAGATTGAACTTTTTAAGGAAGATAATCATAGCCTTTCTGATGCCTCGTCCTGCAGGGGAGGGACCTGATGTGTTTCAGGGTATACACAATACTGCTCATGTTAACTCTGGTTCAAAACCTGTCCTTCCTGCCTCCCCGCCTCAAGTGTACTATTATCCCCTTTGAAATTAAACAGTGTTCTACATGGCATAACTTGCTTGAGAAAATGATATATTCCATAAATGATTTTGCCAAATAAATCTGCTATCATTTTTCTTGCTTTCGCCCACTGGGATTTCGTTCCCCAGTGGCTCGGCGATTTTCATTGTCCTCTCACCCTGTAATTACATAAGTGAGGAGCACTTCAGTGCCATGCTGGACAGACTCATGTGCATTAGCTTCTGGACACCACAGTGATCAAGACACCAACTGCCCGTGTTTAAATGCTATGCAGTTTATACACAGAAGCCCCTGGAATTATCTCTTTCAACAAAGAAAGTGGATCAGACATTCGTGGCAAAATCGATGGAATGCCAATATCTAAAATGAACAGATGATTTTGGTAAAATTCAAGTGATGCTATATCTGGATCAGTTTGAGCTCACATCCATTGTAGGTTTTGAGAATGAAGGAACAGGGGTCTGTCTAGTGCTGGAATGTGCTTGGTATCAAGGACAAGCCCACATGGCCGGATTCAACAGAGCAGAGATGCAGCCGATCCAGCCCCTCCTCAGCATTCTAGGCTGGGGTCTGGAGCCAAACCTGAACTGGCCATTTGGAATATTTAATAGTAGGCACCGGTTTTCACAGGAAAGGACTTTTGTTTCTATCCTGTTTACTGCAAACACAAACACACACATCCCACTTTGGAAACCAGAAAGGCAGCATGGAAGTAAAAGAGCAATTTTCTAGATCCACCACACTCTCTGTAAGAGATTTCTGACCCAAGCACACAGCACGGAAAGGGTCAAATTCTTAGGAGGAGATTCCAAGAAGCATTGGAAGCTCGAGATGTTTTACTTTGTTCTCTATCTCCCAGACTCCCAGCTCCATCCTAATCAGAACAAGAATTCCATTTTGTCCCCGTATCTCCTCATTACAAGATAACCAATTAAAAGTTGGAAATCTTGCTTCAGCTGTGTAAAGGTTCCAGCTTGTGAAGAAGATACACCAGAACGAAAGGTTCCTTTGTTCACTTTTTCTTTCCTCTGGGAAAGCTACCTCAAGGGCTGCAAGAATACAGCATGCAATTACTCTAAAAGGATGTGCTTTGAGATTTTAAATTCATTTTAATCGCCCTTGTATTATGAAAGCTATACTTCTTTATAAGTCTGTCAGACAACCAGCTTAATTTTCATATTGATTCATTCGGGGACAAAACAAAACTTCGTATAAACTGAATGGAAAATGACTCTTTTGTGGTGAAGGAACTGTGCTTGCATTTAATTACAATGCGTGGAAGTGCTCCTCCCTAATTAAACATTTAAATGAAGAGGAGGTATAAATAGAAATTTTAAAAAGAGAGTGAGGAGGACATAGTTCACGCATCCCAAGATGAAGGTCTTCATCTTTTTTCACCACACCCGAAGCAGTGTGACAGTGTGGGCTTCCAAAAACTTGTCACCCATTTTAAAAGAAAAATGAAGCTCCATATTGCCAATTAGTAAATTAGCAATATTCGTCATTTACAAAGACTTACCAGGGTGGGTTAAAGTGCTTTATTATCTAATTAAGTCTCACAACATGACGCAATTTTATTAATACATACAGTGTGAGGCCGTGCAGTTAAGTTTGTGGCTTTATTGCCCATGGTGGATAATGGATGAGAACATAAATTTGAACTAGGGACTAGCAACACACTTCCAGGGGAGGACCGTTTGCTGCCACCAGCTCATCATACATGTATTTTGCTTTGTTAGACTATTTTGGACTGTGTTTGGTGGCTCATGCCGTAGTCCCACACTCAAGCAGACAGAGACAAGAGAATTGCTAAGAGTTTGAGCCCATGCTGGAGTGTATAGTGACTTCCAAATTGGTAAGAGTGATACTCTTTCAAAAGAAATCCAAAGATAAAAGGAAACTTTGGCAAATTTGCTGGTTCCAGCAGGAGGAAGAGGAGCATGAACCTCTCCACAGCCATCCTCAGCTGCCTTTCTCTTCCCTACTCAGAGACTAGGACCCCAGAACATTCGGAGGAACTGCTCAAATGCAGGGTGACCTTTCCCTCCCCATTGAGCCTCTGTGTGATCACCTTGGAAGACACACCCAGAAGTGTGTCTCCACACTTCTAAATCCTGTCAAGATTGGTTCTAAATCCTATCAAGTTGACAATGAAGAGGTGGACTTCTGTTATCATTGTCTTTCTCTTCTGGCCCTAATTTTATTCCCAACCTTTGATGGGTAGTCTTGGTTGGCAATGTGATTGGATCTATGATATACTGAGACACCTCTGGATGGACCTGCAATGGTCTGAGACACATCTCTGGATGGATCCGTGAGGGCATCTCCAGGGAGCCTTAGCTGGAGTGGCAAGGATGGCTCCCAGAGCGGACACTGTCTTTTGGCTACTGCTGGGATATGAAGACATCTCAGGACAACACTGTGTTACTTTACATCTTACTGGTGAGCACCTGTTCTACTGCTGGTTCTATCCTTTACCAACCCCTGAACCCAGACTTCCAATGTCTTCTAATTACTAGGTTGAAGCTTCCGGGAATCCTCCAGCCCTTCATCATCAGGTTGGGACTGCCTGCCAAGAGTCCCAGTGTCAGGTTGCATCCAGCCCTGTGGACTGAGTACCAGTTCTCAGCCTCTCCAGTGTGCAGATGGCCATTGGAACTACTGCACAGTCTACGCAGTTCCTACTGTACCGTCTAACACATCTCCTTCTACAGTGTATGCTCATTCTATCAGTCCTGTGCTAGAGAACCATGATGAACCACCACTTTGACAGGGAGAGAGAGTGGTCATGGACCTCTGGTTAACAGGCTGATGTTTGTTGTTTTTAGGGGGTGGGGTATGTGAATCCCTCTCCCCTTTAAGTTCAGAGGTATTGAGTTCCGGAAGTAGCAGCAGCACCATGGTCTTCCTTCTCTGTCTGCAGAACTTAGCATGAACTGGAGAAGGTGCTGAAGTGATGCTCTGTGTATGTGTGTGTAAGTGTGTGTGAGCGTCTGTGTACTCACAAAGGCCAGAGGAGGGAGTTGGATCATCTACCCCTGGTGTTATAGGTGGTTGCAAGCCACCTGACATGGATACTAAGAACCGAACTCAGATCTTCTCTTAACTGATGAGCTTTCTCTCTCCAGCCCTAAGTGATATAGATTGAAAGTAATGAACTCCCTTCAAAGAAGCATTGAGGGGATATGGGAGCATAGGTGAGTCACCAAATAGAGACATTTCATTTTAGTATTCCACTCTGACCATGCCTAAGCACTTCACGAAAAAACCCCAACTAGGCCGGGCAGTGGTGGCGCACGCCTTTAATCCCAGCACTTGGGCGGCAGAGTCAGATGGATTTCTGAGTTCGAGGCCAGGCCAGCCTGGTCTACAGAGTGAGTTCCAGGACAGCCAGGGCTACACAGAGAAACCCTGTCTCGAAAAACCAAAAAAAAAAAAAAAAAAAAAAAAAAAAAAAAAAAAACAAGGCAAGATTGCAGAAGTGACACATGTGCGCAAAGATCCAGTGTATCTCCCCATTGGTACCTGCCATTGAGTAAAGCAGTGAGTGCTTAGATACATCAATCCGGCTACGTAGGTCTTCTCTGCTATGTGTTCAAGGGCTGAACAGCCGTACCTGGGGTAATGCCAGCTCGGCTGGGGAATGCGAGCTCTTCCCTCAGTGATCCCTCATCCTTGAGCAGAGAGATTCAGTCTTGTCTAGGAAAAGCGCAATGGTGGAAGATTCACCGCATCAACCTTTGAGACAGCCCAGCTATCATTTCTTTGTGTTCTTCTGGAAAAAGCAATAAGGGGAGATTAGAGGCATAGGCAGAATTCAGGTCCTGGTGAGAAGGTAAGCACATGGGTAAAGGCAGAACTCCTCTACTACAGCCTGTGGCACACTAACTAACCAGCGTTTTGAATCAGTGTGGAGAACGATATCTCCAATAGAGGAAACGGGAAAATATCAACACCTGAATTAGAGCTGCAGATGGCTCAGCTCTGAAGAGCATGCACTGGTCCTGCAGAGGACTTCAGTTCAGTTTCCAGCGTCCATGCCAGGTGACTCAAAACTACCTGGAATCCCAGGCCCAGGGGGACTTGACTCCTCTGCCCTAAGACCAGGTCATCTGTGTTCTGTTCATGTGCACATACCTCCAAAGAGGCACACACACAAATATTAATTTAAAAAATCAAATTAAATAATAAAAAAAATGAAACCTCTTAAACTGCAAGTAAAAGAGAAAAAAGAATCTGACTTGGGATTTCATAGGATTTGCCTGTGGTCTGGGGTGACATTGGTTCTGCACTTGTAGTACTCACCTCACCTCACTCCTGTGGTACCACAGGAAGGAGAGAGGAGAGAGAGAGAGAGAGAGAGAGATGAGAGAGAGAGAGAGAGAGTATGGCCACTGTAGTTGGCTTTCTCCTTTGATTATGGAAGGATGTTGCACTCAACACACATTCAGGGTGAGCCTTCCATTCTTTGCTGATCTCCTCTGTAAACACCCTCGGAGACACCACAGGTGCAACTAACCCGTCTCCTAAAGGTTCTCAAACCAGACAAGCTGGCAATCAAGATTGACCGTCAAAGATGATTAAAGTGCCTATAAAAAACGTGAGATCATGTCTCTTAGGAATGTCAAAAACCACACCCATAAAGTCTTACCAACATGGCTGAACAAGAAGGGAAGAACACACCAGTTCCCCATCTTATACTAAATGGTCAGCCCTGGAAATATAAACATGTAACATACAACCTGGCAGTGCTGGTGTACGCCTTTATTCCCAGCACTCAGGAGGCAGGGGCAGGCAGATCTCTAAGCTTGAGGCCAGCCTGGTCAACAAAGTGAGTTCCAGGACAGCCACAGCTACACAGAGAAACCCCGTGTTGAAAACCCAAACCAAACCAAACCAAACATTACACAGGAAGGTGAAATGAAATAATTATACTATAACCTCAAAAATAAAAGAAATGTATGAAAGAGTTTAGAAGATGAAAAGACAAATTTAAAATTTGGTAAAAAAAAATTCGGACGACATCCGTAATACACTTTTTTTTTTTTTTTTTTTTTTTTGTGGCTAAATAATTGCAACAGATCAATTAAAAATACCACAGGAAAAAATTCAGGAAATACTAGGGAGATACATAAAAGGAGAAATAATAAGACAGAAGAAAAGAAATGACGTTAAAACACGTGGCATGATAGGCTTTCACTGTCACATGGCTATCCTGCCAAAAACTGAAGGGGCGTGGCTGTTCCCCGCAGCAGCGCTCTTTGAAGCTGATGCTTCATCTGCAAATTACACGAATACTGCTCTATTGGCTGGGTAATAACTGGAATTAAGTCTTATTCCAAGGTGTAATTACTTCGTGCCAATCGCCACCACATCATCCTCATATGCCAATTTGTAGATGGTAAAGGAAATGTTGCACTTTTCCAAACTGGGGGACCGCGAGGTGTGTCTGTGAGTCACGGTTAGGGAGGGGCCTGTCTCTAAGTCATGTTCTGCAAGGAGTGCCTGTAAACTGTGGTTTGTAAGGTGCGTTTTGGGGGTTTGGTTTTGTTTTTTTTGTTTTTGTTTTTTAATGCCTTGTAGAGAAAACATTCTTTGTTTTTTTTTTTTTTTTTTTTTCATTCTTTGTTTTTAACATGCTGTTTTCATCTGTAAGAGGAGATTAAGAAAGTAAAGCACACGACCCTGCCTCATTTCTCCTCTGAACACTGAAAGGGAGTTAATTTGCCAGAATTAATAAAATCCCAGTGTCTCACAGATTGATCCAAAAGGAGACCGATAAAACGGATGCTTTTTGTTTTTCCGTAAGCGACAGTTTTTGATCAACTGATTGCCTTGTAGATCATCTCATCCCTGAAGCGGAGAACCATGCCTGGGTCCCTCGTCTATCTGCATGCGAACACATGCTACATGTGGGCCCTCCAAACCAACTTTTCACCCCCAAAATGTCATTTATTTTTAATAAAATTAAGCAGAGTACAATCTTTTGTAAAACTTCTGCAATAAATTAGATTTGTTTTGAAAGTCAAGGTGAATCTGAATAACTCTTAGGGGACCTTCCATATTGTTGAATAGTAGACATTTCAGTATGAAAGTCAATTCCCCTGTCCTTGGGCTAACCTGGAAAACCAGATTAAAATGAAAAACAGAGAGTGATTTGTACCACCAGCATGTATACTGAAGTGATTCCTCGTGGATGAGCAAGGAGAGGGGAGCAACTTGACTCTTACATGATAGCCTGTCTGAGCATGTGCTTCATCAGATCAGAAAATGTATTTCTGGTGCAGTGGAGAATAAACCAGGCATCATTATATCATTATAAATGTTGGTGTTTCCTTGTGTGTGTTTTTTAAAAGAGTGAATGTGAAATTTACATCTGTAAATGATTGTATGTCTTGGGTTGGCCACAACACTTTCCCCACCAATCTGGTGTTCGGAGCCTTGGACAAGGAGGAGACTATAACATGAAGATCTTTCAAGGAGTCCCCCTCTCTACATTCCAGGTCAACAACAGGTCACCGTAAGCCTGCCTTCTCTCCGTCTACTTCCCTTCCCTCTTTCTGCCTCCCCCCTCTTTCTTTTCTTCCTTTCTTCCTTTTGCTTGTGAATGTATTTATATGTAGAAATTATATTTATTCACTTTATTATGTGTATGAGGATTTTGCCTGAATGTATGCATATATGCCACCTGTGTGTGTGGTACCTATGGAGGGGGATTTCAAATCCCCCTGGAACTGGAATCGTAGACAGTTGTGTATCGCCATGGGGGTGCTGGGAATAAACCTGGGTCCTCTGCAAGAGCAAGAAGTATTCTAGCACAGATCTCTCTCTCTCTCTCTCTCTCTCTCTCTCTCTCTCTCTCTCTCTCTCTCTCTCTGTGTGTGTGTGTGTGTATTGGTGCTGGATGTATACCCTACGTATACCCTATGGCTCCAGCTCCATCTGTGCTAGGCACCTGTTATACCACTGAGCCACATCTCCAGCCAAAATGATTTTCTTTTTGTGTGCATGTGTGTGATAGGCATTCAAGTGCCTGTTCATGTGTTTAGGTACATACATGTCTGCATGTGCATGGATACGTGTATTCGTGTGTGGAGGACTAAAGTTGAAGCTCTCCAGCTTGTTCATTGATGCAATGAACCCAGGGCTCACTGATATATATATATGTCTGTCTATCCATTTGGGCTTCCTCTAGGAGACCCTTGTCTTCATCTTCCAGGCAGTACAATCACAAAGGAGCCTGTTCAACCAGTCAGCATTTGTCTGGGTTCTGAGCAAAAGAATTTGGTTTCTCACACTGTACTTTATCCATTGTACCATCTCCCTGGCCCTGGTGTTTATTGCAAAATCCACCAAGTCAGATTAACTTCATATAATGATTTTTTTAAATACGAGATTCAACTTTGCTTTATCAAGTATTAATACCATGTGATTAAATTAAAGGCTCAGCCCGGCTATAGTCACAATTAATCTAGTTACTCGTTTCCACAGCTTGGTGTAGTGGATACTGGGGTTGCTTATAATCACCCAAACAGATACCCTCTGGCTCCCAGAGGAAGAGCACCCCAGCATCTAGAGAATATTCCCAGGGAGTGAAAGTGCCACACATTCGGATAAATAATCAGCAAAGCAGCACAGGTGAGGAAGTTTTTTCTGTCACAAACCTCTCAGATGCCTGAGGGCTTAGAAAGCAGGCAGTGCCACTTCAAGTACCTTCTTACCTTTAAAAGACAATTATCTTCAGCATGTCTGGAGAGAGAGCTAGTGCCACGGAGCTTCTTGGCAACAGTTCTCACATATTAACTAGCTGGGTCCTCAGTGTGAGATGCACTTACAGACTGCTCTGAGAGATTTGTGTATTAAGGATCTGTCTGCAGCACCCTCCTGGGTTTCATCACGGGCGTGCCTGTGTGGGAATGAGGTTGCCAGGAGGACAGTTCCTAAATTATTCCTGCAAAGCCAGTGATTACCAGAGGCCCACCTAATCAGAAAGCCTGCTCTGTAGCAGGGTGCATTTTGCAAATCACTAGCTCACAGATTTCAATTTGCTCACATCATGAAAGAGGAAACTCCTGTGGATTTGAAAGGGAAGACGTCAGATCCCGGATGGCAGTGTTGAGTGACAGGGAACATTAGCCCCAGAGGGCAGAAAATGAGAAGGCATTCCCTTTCGACGCTGTGTACACAGGCTTGAGGTGTTTAGCAAACAGATGATTTGTGAAGGGTGAGACTGTGCAGCCATCAGGGTGCTGAGATTTCAGTGTTGGGCTCGGCCTCTAGGACTGCTCAGGTTTCAAGGGCTGGGGGCCTGCGCTTTTGCCTAGTTGCTTCAGGAGATTATTTTAGAAAGGACCCTGGGACTAGTCAGCCAAAGTCTGAGAGTGTATTGTGTGTGTGTGTGTTTGTGTGTGAGTGTGTGTGAGTGTGTGAGCGTGTGTGAGTGTGTGAGCATGTGTGTGTGTGTGTGTGAGTGTGTGTGAGTGTGTGTGAGAGTGTGTGAGTGTGTGAGCGTGTGTGAGTGTGTGTGAGCGTGTGTGGGTGTGTGTGAGTGTGTGTGGGTGTGTGTGTGAGCGTGTGTGAGTGTGTGTGTGAGTGTGTGAGTGTGTGTGAGCGTGTGTGAGTGTGTGAGCATGTGTGGGTGTGTGTGAGTGTGAGCGTGTGTGGGTGTGTGCGAGCATGTGTGAGTGTGTGTGTGAGTGTGTGAGCGTGTGTGAGTGTGTGTGGGTGTGTGTGAGTGTGTGTGACTGTGTGTGTGAGTATGTGTGTGAGTGTGTGTGAGTGTGTGTGTGTGAGTGTGTGTGTGAGTGTGTATGTGAGTGTGTGAGTGTGTGAGCGTGTGTGGGTATGTGTGTGAGTGTGTGTGTGTGTGTGTGTGTGTGTGTGTGTGTGTGTGTGTAGCTAAGGCACAACTCTCCTGTCCAGTTCTAAGCATGCCTCTCCCTCTCTCCCTCTCTCCCTCCTCCTGCCTGCAGTCAGTCAGGGATGAGTTTCTGAAGTGGGTAACTGAACTGATTGTTTTCAACCTTCCATTTCCTTCCTTTTCTCCTTTCCTTATTTCAGTCAAAGCAAAAGCTATGACAGGAAGGAGAAAGGGAAACACACACAGGCACACATAGGCACACAAACACACACAAACATGCATACGCGTACACACACACACACATGCACACAGGAACACATACATACTCAAGTGCGTGCATGTACACACACCCCTACACACATGCACACATACTCACACACATGTACATGTGCACACATTCACACACAGAGACATGCCCACACACTCACACGTACATGTACACACACATGCACACACACACATGCACACACACTCACATGCACACACACTCACATGCATATCCATATGTATGCATGCTCTCACATAATGCTCACATGCATACACATATTCACATGCACACACATATATACACAAACTCACATGTACGTGTACACACATGCACAGACATACACATGCACACACTCACATGCACACACACATGTACACACACATGTACACACATATACATGCATACACACATGCACATACACTCACATGTCCCTGTACACACACATACGCATGCACACACACACACACACACAAGCACACACGAGTGCACATATTTTCTTTTTTTTTTTAATTTTAATTTTTATTTTTTTGATACTTTATTTACATTTCCAATGTTTCCCCCTTTCCAGGTCTCCTCTTTGGAAACTCCCTATCCCCTCCCCCTCCTCACCTCTATGAGAGAATTCCACCTCCCACCCACCCACCCACCCACTCCTGTATTCCCACCTTGACATTCCCCTTTACTGGGGCCTCTAACACCCTCAGGCCCAAGGGCCTCTCCTCCCCCTGATGGCCACATATGTGGTCCGAGCCATGGGTCCCTCGATGAGAGTGCACACATTTCCATCTGTGGCCCTTTCTTTCTGGCTAAAACCCTTCACTCAGTCCTCTATTAAATGGAGTCTAATTGTAGCTCAGTGGTAGAGTGCTTGGATAACAAGCATGAAGCCCTGGGCCTCTTTCCAAAATAGAAAGAAAAGACTAAAAACAATAAGCAAAGAAGTTTGCAGGATGGATTAAAACACAGCACCAGGCATTTTTAATTGGGAGGAATCACTCGGTTCTGTTTCGCAGTAGAATCCTTCATTATTCCAGTGCCCCGGCATTTGTACCTGCTGGTCTCACTTCTGCACTGAGCGGTCCTGACTGCAGCAACTCCAGGAAAACACACTAGGCAGGGATGTGTGGTAACCAAGATGATAACCTCTGGGGTTCAACCTTTCATTTAACTCCTACTCTTGAAAGCTATTGGAAATAGGAAAATATTTAATACAAACATAGCCAGTATTTGACTCATAGAACGACAATAATGCCATTCCTCACCTATAGTAGGCTTCTACTTTTTAAACAGCTCATCCCATTAAATTCTTCAATAACCTTTACAGAGTAGGTGTTATTGTCCATATTTCACAAGCGAAAACTGAGACCCGAAGAACTTCAAGTCTCTACAAAGTTGTGCAGCCTGGGTCTGTGTGTTCTGTTTGATTTTGTGTATCATGGGTGTGAACTTACCACAGCCTGCCCAGCTGTGCTAAAGTAAGACATTAGAAGCCAGCTGTTTCGTCATTCTGGTAGCAGCGGCAGAATCACAAAAGGCAGGATGTGCTTAGTTTTGATTGATGGTCTGGTGTACTAAAGTCCTTGCTGGCAGGAATGGGTGGTGGTGAGAACAGCTAGAGTGACTGTAAGCTGGAGCTTGCATCTTGGTCCAGTACATCATGGTGGATCAAGATACAGAGAGCTATAGGAGGAAGCTTGGTCCAGCTTTTATAATTAAAATCTTCCTCCTAACAAAGTACTTACACTCACCAGGCCCCACCTCCTAAAGGTGCCACAGCCGTCCACGGCCTTCCAAAACAACATCACCATCGAGCAAATGACAGTCCCCAAGCACAGGCCTGTGAGGGATATTTCATACTCAAACCATACACAGAATTGTGCGTCTGGGAAATTGCCCAGTGCTGGGGACATCATCTTACATACATCACTGCATTTTGGCATCTAGAAAACAGGACCAAAGATCACATGCCTCCAATCACAACACAAGCGTCTGTGTCCGAAAAGCTATGCACTGGGAAGTGTAGGGCAAGTTGCTATACTTCAGATCTGATGCCACCTTGAGGTAATTCTACCATAAATGTCAGATGACTTTAAATGCTGTGTTTTATGTATGTATTGGATATGAATTGAATTTGTGTCCATTTGTAAATTGATTTCTGTATCATTGATTGCCCATGTGTCCATATTTATACTCTTTAAATTTATTCTTTTAACTTGAGTGACTCCATCTTTTATTAATTGAGTTAAATAAAATCTTTAATGGTTTGTTGTATATGCACATTAAAGTGATGAGTTTATATAGAAAAATCAAGTGGCCCTATTCTAACAAGGAAATCCAAGTCCTAATAAAACCTGTGCTTTGCAGTAGTCAAGTGGGAGTTGGGAGCATTCTCCAAGTTGCCTGTGTTGCTTACATCACTGTATCATTTCTCATGTGGTATATGGAATTACAGAACGTAGTGAAGAAAGTTAAAGATTAGTACTGGGAAAAAGAATATAAGTTCTTTGCCAGATATATGAGTGGGCCATTTCCACCCTGTCTTCCTGGATAAGAGATTGCTGGGGTCTAGCAACAATGTCAGTACTCATGTGCTGGGCCTACATTTTGTTGCTGTAAGAATGGAACATCTTATGTCTTAGGTTTGCCCATCGTATCTGCTGAAACTTGAAACTTAGATACTGTGGCTTGGCCCTAGGAGGCACAGGAAACATGCTTGATGAACGAGATACCTGTTCGGTGAGGTCTTCTGTGTTTTCTGAGCTTCTGTCTTCAGAAAGGTTGTTTAGATAAATATAACGACAGTTTTGTTTAGCTAAGAAAATGACTTATGAATTAGAAACAGAAGCACGTCCATGAATCAAGGAAAAACCAGAGTTGAGTTATGTTGTGATTATCTGGAGACCCTAGAGAAAGGTCAAGAACTGGCATAACAAATGAAACCTAACTCTCACGCGTAGACAAGGTCTAACGGACCGTGACTCTTATCGGGCTCTGTTTGGAATAGTTTTTGAGGACCAGAAACCATAAACATTGGTGGTTCTCAATTCCTGCTTACAGTAGAGATGGAGCACACAGACTGCCGATGTTCCTCAGCCTGACCAGAAAGTCTGTGACTGGAAGTAGGGAGTTCGTGGAGAGTTAACAGAGATACCTCAGTTCTACTGGAATTTCTCATCTCCTTACTGTGGTCCCTGTAACACCAGCGGTATCAGACACAACTAGGGCAGAGGTTTTTTTTAAAGCATGCCAAATAGAAACAAGAAGAAGAAAGTGATACTGACAATAATTATTAAAGTGGTTATTATAACAATTGGGAATTAGAAAAAATAGTCAGCAAAGGATGTTGAGTGAAAGAAGACACGCCTAATTTGCTGAGATTGGGGAGCTGCTAAGACAAGTGATTTGAAACCAAGAGGCTCTTGGGGTTGAAAACCCTTAGGAAAGGGAAATGGGTCATTTCTTTTAACTTAATTGTTTTTCTTCTATTCTTTATGCTCATTTTAACAACACATTATTTATGTTTGAAAACAAAGAGGGGGGAAGGAAAAGAGATAAAAAGAAGACAGCAAAAAAGAGAGGGAGCCTCCCTGAAAGGGGGGGGGGGGAGGAAGCTTTAACTAGACACAAAAGCCCAAGACTGGGACAGAAAGAGGGGCCTCTGTCCTCGAGACCTTTGAAGCCAGAAGCTGCTGGAAGGAGCCTTTTGCTGAGAGCAGGTGTCCACCCCATTTGCTTGGCCTTTTTGCATAGCAGGGAAAGGTCTGTTTTGGTTTTCCCCTCCTGGCAGCAGTAACAACAGATCACTGTGAAAGGAGAGAGTTAGCCTTCCCTGGGTAACCTTTGTTTTAGTTGATTGGCTTGTCTGAGCAGACCCAGGCAGAAATCCACCCTGCAGAATCATCCAAAGTGAAGCAGAGATGAGGAGGAGCCGCAGGGCAGGCAAGGCTGCAGTTCCTTCCCACTGAAGAGGCTGATTCAGTGACATGGTAACTCCATCTGCAGTGGACTGACAACCGTCTCCCCTGTGAAGTCTCTACACACTAGAGAGTACAGCTGGGTACCCACAAGTCAAAGTAATTGCTGCATTTAGGAGACAGCAGCCAGGGAGGAGCGCTTTCCAGAGTTTATGTCTCAGCAGGAAGCTACAGCTAGAGATTCCAAGCAAAAAAACAAATTCCATGTGTGAGCAGGTAATGGCATTTCAGCCCCTATCTCCCCAGCTCTCACCAAGAACAGCAACTGCCTGACATGGCACTTACAATATTTACTGACTTCAGCTAGTGCCATGGCTGAGTTTTAAATTTCTTGTTTGTTTCCGAGAGTAGTGAAGAGTTTCGTTGAATCCTTGAAGTTTTCATGGAAGATGGCACAGGTTGTAGTCTCTAATGTAGGAAGCAACTCCAGTGGGTGATGTCTTTGGGGTCACAAAGAGTTCAGAACCTCAGCAGTGTCTGATTGCAGGGGAGTTAGTCTGGCACCTAGCTTAATGCTGTGAACATGTGTGGCTTCCTTACAGTGATTCAATAAAAGACTTAGTCCCAAGGCTGTTAGGAGGGTGTCCAACAAATCGCTAGAATTTGCTAGTTAGGGATTATTTTCACAAAGGCATTTCAACAGCAGTGTGAGTGAGGCTTTTCTGTATCATTTTGTGACACAGAGTTTAATAGTCTTATTTATATAGACACATGTATCTATAACCTCACATTAAATAATATAACTGAATATGAATAGGCACTATTAGATATAAAATAGATAATAAATTCTTTTTCTTTTTGCCTATAGAAAAAAAATTAGCTATCTCACCACAAAGCTCAGGGAAAATTGTGGAAGATGGGGTGGAAAGACTGTAAGAGCCAGAGATGGGGTAGAAAACATCTGGACATGAAACAGCCAGCACACTCATGAACACACTGCAGAGTGGCTCCCTGCAAAAGACCTGGACATAATTGGCTTGACCCCCTCAACATCTCATCATAAATGGCAGGGCATGAGGTCCCCCCACCACAAGGGACTATTGGTAGCTAAGAGTTTTGGGGGGGGGGGGATGTCATTATCTACAGTGGCGTAGCCACTGATATGCAGCCTTTGCTCCACTAAATAAGCCACCCACGCTCAGGCAACAAATGTCAATTGAACACAGTCCATCATGCTTAAAAAGAAGACATGAGGTTTAGGGAGACCGCTCAGCAGTTAAGAGCATGGCCTGCTCTCTTACAGGATCCATTTGCATTCCTAGCACTCACACTGTGGTTCACAACCATCCATAACTGCAATCCCAGGGGATCCATCTTCCTCTTCTGACCTCCACTAACACCAGGCATGCAAATGGTGCACATATGTACATGCAGGCAAGGTAGTCATACACCTAAAATAATAAAATTAATATATCTAAAAATACATTTAACAAAAGAAGATTTTATAAAAATAAAGAAGACATGAAAGTAGGAGAGAGAGATTGGAAAGAGGAATTTCAGCAACAGGGTAAGAAGTGAGAAGAGAGGGGAGGTGAACAATCCATTATATACATGTACAAAGCTGTTGACCAATAAAGTTAAAACAAAGAAAAACAGACAAAAAGGGAATAATAACAGAAAAAATGCATTTCACAAGGATGCTGAGCAGTTAAAAGGGGGCAAAAACTCTTTGAAAAAATAACATTACTAGAGATTATGCTGAAAATTTAATCTTATATACCTTAGAAAAAGGTATTGTTACCACGTCCTTTGTCAAAAAGGAAAATGAGTCAATGAGATTAAATGTCTAGGCCGAAACACCAGAGTGTAGATCCCAGCACTTTGCAAGCAGGCTCCTCAAGACCTATGGAAGGAGATACAACATGTATGCAGTAACAGGGCATAGCCCCAAACACATAGAGAAATAGTTCTATAAGAGCTCACTTATTCAGAATGCATCCACTAACTTAGAACATTTGAAGAGCACTCAACCAGATGAGTCACTGGGGGTTGGCAGAAAGATGGAACGAGGACCCTGGTGTATTGTGGTTCCATCACTGTTATAGCTAGATACCTGACATGAAGCAATTTACAGAACAAGATTTTATTTAGGCTCACAGTTTGAGGATATAGTCCATTTTGAGTCCGTGATGGAAACAGTGCCTATGGAGCAGCAGGGACACAGGCTGTTTGTCTACATCTACTGCAGATCAGGAAGCCAAGAGCAGGGGAAGCACTGGTGGCCTATGGCCCCTCAGAGCTTACCACCTTCACCCAACAATCTACTTCCTCCAGGTCAGTTCCATGCCTCTTCCCCCAAATAGTACCACCAGCTGAGGGTGGGGATTCCAACTACACAAACTCATGGAGGATATTTTATACCCAAACTGCAGCAATTGAAAATAAAATAAAAAGGGCATGCCCCTTTTTACTTTGGAATGAGGCTTCAGCACTGAGTGGGACACCAGCCAACACAACACAGACAGTGTGCAGAGATGGAAGCAGAGCGTAGAGAGTCGATGGCTCTAGCTAAGATGATATTGCTGCCTCTAAGTACAAAGGCCATCCAATGCTTTGGACAGAGTCCTGTGTGGATGCAGCTACTGCATAACATGGTCCTTTGGTTGAGGGGACAGTTGGACCATAGTGACCTTCGAGAAAGGGTATGGGGAAGAGGTGCTTTGCCCTCCCTCCACAGGCAACAGGAAGTCTACTGAAACAAAACACGTGATTGAGTACGTTTTCGGGTGGCACAGAGAAAAGCTATCCAGGGCCAGGTCATGCAGAGCTACATACAAGATGCCAAGGAATTAGGACAATATTTTGCACAAGACTGGAAGACCCTGGAAGTCTTAGAGAATCACTTGGCTGTAATTGCTCAGGTGCCTTGGGACTGTACCCAGAGCCCCCAGAGCCGTCCAGTATCATGGGGTATTTGAAGAAGGTGGAGTTACAGAGAGTGAAACTAGAGACGGAGGCTCAGTAGAAAGAGCTGTTGCAGTGTGACCGTGGTCCTGAGGGGATGTCAGGAGCGGGGAGGGGACCTCAAGAAGCAGTGTGGAAGTCCATGAAAGGAAGCATGGGGTATTTATGGAGTTAGCACATAGCTGTAGTTAAAAATAAGACAGAGAATACAGGTTGAGGAGGAGTTAAATCAATTTCGTGATTTGAGGTTTGTTAATATGATTATGAGAGTCATGGAAAATAGGTCTTGTGTAGGTTTTTTCTTCCTTCTTTCCTTCCTTCCTATTTCTTTTTTTTTTAAGATTTATTTTATGTATGTGAGTACAGTGTTGCTGTCTTTAGACACCAGAAGACGGAATCAAATCTTGTTACAGGTGGTTGTGAGTCACCATGTGGTTGCTGGGAATTGAACTCAGGACCTTTGGAAGAGCAGTCAGTGCTCCTAACCACTGAGCCATCCCTCCAGCCCCTTCCTGCCTATTTCTTCTCTCTTCTCCTCCTTTTCCTTCTTTCTTCTTACTCCTCCTTTTTCTCCTTCTTCTCCTTCTCTTCTTGCTCTTCTTCTCCTTCTCCTTCTCCTTCTCCTTCTCCTTCTCCTTCTCCTTCTCCTTCTCCTTCTCCTCCTTCTCCTTCTTCTTCTTTCTTCTTGTCAAGGCCTCATGTAGCCTAGGCTGGCCTCAAATCTGCTATGTACTCAAGGATGACCTTGAGCCTCACATCTTGAGTGTTCACAGAACACAACAGTGAACACAGAACTTTATAAAAAAGCCCCCCCCTTTTTTATAAAGAGGTAGGCTCTGGGGAGCTAATTCTGGGTCTCGTGCATGCTAGGTGAACACTGTATGAGCTGAATCACATCCCCAGCCCTCCTATGCAAAAATCATCTTGACTTAAGAACCACTGTCCTTGGTTTCTAGATGAAGGCCATTCATGGCCTGTTCTTAATCTTTCTCCCTTCAGTGGCATGTAAAAGTCTAGGACTCAAAGCCTGTGGCAGATGTCACGAATTCAGATTGCTCGATCTTTGTTTTAATCATCTGGCATTCTCTCTGTGTACCGTATTTGTCTATGTGTAATCTGATAATAGATCACAAAAAGTGTGTATTTAAATGTGTTGTGTTAACCAAATAAACTAAAAACATTATGAGTTTTACACTCTTGGATTTTCCTTCTCTCTAGACTGTTATTATCAGTGGCCTCAGGCAAGTCACTTCTGATTTAGTTTTCAGTCAAACATAGCCTCTTGTAGTGCAATAAATGACTTTTCATGAAACACCCCCTTATAGGAAAACTAGAAATAATAACACTTTACAAAATTGAGGTCATAGGTATTAATTATTTCAAGTTCTAAGCAGGGACGTGGCAACAGTCTGTTTCTGGGACAGGATGCTTGCCTGTCACAATGCTTTGTTCTCCTTGGTAATTACACATCATTTAAAAAGTATATTTTAAACAGGGCTTCATGCTTAAATCTTCTAAATACCATGTTCAAAGGATAACAATTTCATTATGGAAATATGGCTCTCCTTATTATCATGTTCTTTCCTGTAAATACTGGCTTGTGAGAGTTTTGAATCCATTCATGACCGTTACTATTCAACATTCATTCTGTTCTACTCTACTTACTATTCGAAATTTTTGTCAGTTAATAGAATAAGATTGATTTTGAAAAACATACCCTCTTGTAGGTGTTGTTTATTTCTTTTTGGTACTGTGTTGATAATCTCAATAGATGCCACATTTCCTGTATCTATTAGGACAACCCAGTCCTTTCAGCTAACATAAGCTGCCAGCCATGGATAATTTAGAGCATTTATTAGCTAATTCATCTAATGCTACTTTAAAAATATTTAAAAACTCTTGCCTGTTAGTATCTTCTGCATAGAACCAAAAATTTTAAAAGAGTGATGTTTTACTATATTAAAAACAAAAACAAACAAACAAAAAAATAACTATTGAGGTGGGAAGCCCTGTGGCATTAATCCCAACCACCATGGGACGTGACCTCCTATTTGCTTTAACCTTTTGGACCACAGCCTACCTTTTCCTGGGGTTGTCTCTTTGATAAGTATCCTGCTTTGATGGCTCACTGGGGCTAAGAAAAATCTTCCCTTACTTCTGACCAGGAATCCCTTAATTAGATGTTTATCTGATTACTCCAGAGAACTTAACACATTCTTGTTAGTTTTGGAGATCTTAAGCCCTTTTAGGAACTGGCCAAATCCTTAAGAGTGTCTTCCTGTTTTGTTTTATTTTACTGCTCAGTAAAACCACATATTGGGGAGTTGGGGAGACACTAACTTACACCAAGACACTGGGACACTAACAGGAGCTCTGTCTTGATACAATTAGATACAATTGCTCTACTGTGCCCCATTCCCCACTTCTTGTAACTGAGTCTTACTCACCAGAAAGGACAAGGTTAGAGCACCTTCAGGTGTTCACAAAGGATCCAGGCATTTTTATGGCATGTGAGGTAGTCACTCATAATCAAATGTGAGAGATTACCATAGTTGTCACACGATTCAGAGTCGAGTCCAGACTGGGTGAGAGGATCTTTGGAGTCAGCTTATTTTCCAGAAAGAAAGGAAGAAAGAAAGAAAGAAAGAAAGGAAGGAAGGAAGGAAGGAAGGAAGGAAGGAAGGAAGGAAGGAAGAAAGAAAACACAAACTTTCTCTTATGAAGCTGTATTATCAAGGACTGAGCTGCAAAAGAATAATTAAATGCACTTTTTAAAAAAAGTCCTATTACTAAAAATTTAAAAAGCCCAAGCTCCTATAAAAATGTAGTCACACATTTTGGACATGTTGCCTCTGGTATTTACAGAGGCAGAGTTGGGAGGCTCAGTTACCAAATCCTTCTCCAGGTCTTACCTTCATGGAGACAGATGAACGGTCTTCTGTTTAATAATTACATTTAAAGGAGACTTCAGCAACATCTTGTGACTTCAACTCTATCTGACAGAATGGAGATGTGAGAAATTCAGCATGGTTCCCAAGCCCTGCCCAATGCTCTCTATGTTGGAGAGGGACGTGTCTCTATTTCCAGCTTGTGTTTTCAGATGAGCAGAGTTGGGCTCAAGCAACTGCCACAACTGAAAATAAAAGCATGTCTTTGCATTAAAGTTCAACCTTCAAGGAGCACGAAGGCATTTTCTCCCACAGTGCTCAACCAATGTCTTCTGCTCTAGCATCATCCTTTTGGTGTTACGGAGGCAGACAAGTGAATGATGGTAAATTAGTACAGATACATTTTCTGTGTTACTTGATCAAAGGGTATATACTGAAATAGGTTTTTCTTGGTGTTTTGGTTGTATCATCAAATAATTGATCTGAGAAAGGAAGGGAATATCAAAGAAGGAAAACGGAGTCTCAGGAATTAGGAAAGCCCAGGATGGCTGCTTCAACCCTCCACCTAGGAGCCCCGAGGAGACAGCTAGTTGGCTGGATGTCCTCTACCCAACCAGGTCCTGAGAACACCAAATCAAAGTTCAAAGTAGCCCCCCTGTAGCAGCTCCATACAAGAACAAACCGGTCCCCAAGGTTCCATTCAAGAAAGCCTGAATCCCTTATCAAAGTCTGCCCTGAGTAGTTTTGTTTTAAATGTCTGACTTTGCTACTGACTATCTTAAAGGACCAGAGGACCTGAGGGGAACACATTAGAGAAGGAAGGAGGAGGTCCTTGTACCTCCTGGCTATGAGGTGTGTTTGGGACACTGCAGCTCCTCCAGGTAAGGCTAGGTATGGAGAGCTGATCCTCTGATCCTCCCTCTCTGTCTTTCCTGCCGACTTAAAACAGGCTGAGCACCTTCCGGTCACACTGCCTCACTGCGGCCTGCTTTAAATTTCTGTAGAATGAACATTTCTGTTTGGTAATTTCCTTTCTTGCTCAGGGTTTGTCCTTTCACAAGGGTTTTGCTTCTTATCAGCTTGGCCATGGTTGCTGTTATTGTAACTCAAATGTTGACAAAGCTGTGGGGATAGGACTCAAAACCACAGGGACAATTTGAAAGGTTGTTTTGTTTTGTTTTGTTTCATTTTTTTGTTTTGGCATGTTGCCTTCAAGAGTGCAGTTGTGGCTAACAAAGAAGGAAGCAAGTTCCAGATGCACACAGGGAGACTGGACAGGAGGCTCTGACTTTCATCTCCCTGGAAAATAAAGAACTTGAAGATGACTCTAAAAGCTGAACGTTACTGACAGACTCAGGGCTGTGTCCTGGAGGAGAGAGCTGATTGCTCAGTGTTGGTTTGCAACTCTATTTCTACTGTTTTTGAATATATTTCTCGCCATCTACCAACATGTCACAGAGGGCATCAGCAAGCACCGGCTTCCAGCCACACGATGGATGAGAACATGCCTGCAGTTCTATTCTAGCTCTGGGCACACTGGTCAGGGTCTGTGAGGCCTGATGTACTCTGGAGATGAGTCACTTCTGGACGGGCTTTTCCTTGTAATGTGATCTTCAGCCACCTGTCAGGGATCATGCTGGACTCTGGCCACATGAAGATGATGAAGGCTCCATCCCATCCTCCTAGAGTTGATGATGCCAAGAGATAAACAAGGGATTCTCAGGAAGTCCATGTTGAAAGACATGGGTCAGAGAGTACTCTCTGCAGAGTTCTCAAACAGACATGGGGAATGCATGGCTTGGCCCCATTTGTCCAGCTGGCCAGGGAGGATGACACAAAACACCTGGTTTGGAAGAACACTTCCCCTAGAATACCTTATCCAAGAAATGAATGAGGTTTATTGTAGACTTGAGTTTCATGTTCAACATTGTTCATGTAGATACAAATCTTTGAAGCTATAAAGAAAACCCACACTCTAAAATAATTCTGGTTCCAAGTATTTTGGGTGAGGGTGAGGTAGAAGTGGTCATGAGAGCTGATGAGGGGGAAGCAGACAGCTTCACTTTGCAGACCCAACTTGTCTTTATTGTATGCTCAGCGGTGCTAGGTATGTCCAGATTGTTTCACCAAATCTGTGTTCCAAATCTGAGTAGACCAATTTCCCAAGGAAGCTGCGACTCACAGAGACCGTGGAACTGTCCCAGGATCCCAGAGCTTCTAAACAATAGGGCAGAATTTCCTTCCGGGTTTGTGCTCAAGTGATCAAGTGACCGATTGTCATTCATTCAGAGAAGATTGACAGCCACAGCATAAGACCATGACCTTGGCCAAGTGCCTACAGTGACTTGTGCAGTACTCAGGGTTCTTTGTAGAAACTTACTAACGTAAATAATTAGCCCCAAGTGCATTCTACCATCTCCCCCTCTTGGTAGCTGAGCCAATGAAGACACAGACAGGTTAGGTCATTTGACCAAGGTTATACAGCTTATGATCTAGAATGTCAAGGACTTAAACCCAAATGCTAACTGCAGAGCCCACCCTTTTACAGATCATGTTAAAAGTATGGAGATGTAATTTAAGGTATTGTGATGATTTGTTTATTCTCAGCCCAGGGGGTACCACTATTAGAAGGTGTGGCCTTGTTGAAGTAGGTGTGACACTCTCATCCTAGCTGCCTGGAAGACAGTATTCTGCTAGCAGCCTTCAGATGAAGATGTAGAACTCTTTTTTTTGTTTGTTTGTTTTTTAATATTTATTTATTTTTTGATACTTTATTTACATTTCCAATGTTTCCCCCTTTCCAGATCTCCTCTTTGGAAACCCCCTATCCCCTCCCCCTCCCCCACCTCTATGAGGATATTCCACCTCCCACCCACCCACCCACCCACTCTCGTATTCCCACCTTGACATTCCCCTTTACTGGGGCTTCTAACACCCTCAGGCCCAAGGGCCTCTCCTCCCCCTGATGGCCAACAAGGCCCTCCTCT
>CM052719.1:3410908-3480623 GCA_028551405.1 Uromys caudimaculatus
GAGGGGGTGGGAGGTGGAATTCCCTCCTAGAGGCGGGTTGGGGAGGGGATGGGGGGTATACAAAGAGGAGACTCAGAAAAGGGGAAACATTGGAAATGTATATAAAGTATCAAAAATAAAAAAGGAGGAAAAAAAATATATCATACAAAGAAATTTTCTGCTTTGGTCTAGTTTTTTGTTTTCATTTAAAATTTAAAATAAGTTTATAGTATTTTTGCTCAAAACTCCATTGTAATTTAGATTAGATTTGGAATATGGATTGTGTCATTTGATTTCTCTTTGGATTTTCCTCTGTTGAAAACGATATCGAAATGCTAATAGTACATCTACCTTTCCTTTCTCTCAATATGCTCCTTTGGTTTGGGTTCCTTATTGACAATGTCTTCTCTCGAATTACCATGAATATCAGCAAGAGAGATTCCTTTCCTCTCTTAAAGGAAGGGTTGGCTTAGCCGGTCTCTCCTGACTATTCATTTAAGTACATACCTTTTATCAAGTGATAGGCTTTCTGTCTTTCCCTGCCTCCCTGAGATTTGGTTTCTGTTACTATTTTATTTGGAATTTCAACTGCTTCAGCAATCGTTAATGTTACACACTAGCAAAGCTTTTCTTGCACTATTTTTAGCAACCTAGTGTGTGTCCAGTATTACAAGAAAGTACTGTGAGTATGTAAGGTAGGCTAAGGAATAAAACTTCTGAGGCTGGAGAGATGGCTCAGGGGTTAAGAGCACCAACTGCTCTTGCAGAGGTCCTGAGTTCAATTCCCAGCAACCACATGGTGGCTCACAACCATCTGTAATGGGATCCGATGCCCTCTTCTGGTGGGTCTGAAGACAGTGACGGTATACCTACATACATTAAGTAAATAAGTAAATAATTCTTTATGAAGGAGGAGGAGGAGGAGGAGGAGGAGGAGGAGGATTAAAACGTCTATCTAATTTCCAGGAACAGATCCTGATGGTAGGAGCACTGTGCCTGGATGCTTACCAGGATCCGCTTCTGCAACAAGACCCTGGTGTGAGGTTCTTCTCCCATGCGTGACTCTGTATATCCTCAGCACAAACACTGACATTCTTCATGTTACCAGAAATATCTACATTTAAGAATTTGCTGGTATGGAATTTGGTAATGTGGCTGGTTCTAAATTTGCTTCAAGTTGGGATCAACCTTGATGGCCTTAATTGATGTGGAAGACCCCCCTGGAATGTGGGTGGTACCTTTTTGTAGCGCCTCACATCAAGAGGAGGTGGTTCTACTCCCATGGAGAACCCTGGCTTAAATAGTAAATATCCTAATATTGTCAACTCTTGTTTGTAATCTAATGGTTTATTTTTTTACATCCTCTGTTTTTCCTGTTTATAACTTTTCCATTCTTCTCTCTTTGTGCTTAGGAATTAGACTTGTTGAGTCTTTTAGTGAACTGGACATTAGTTTAGTTCTGCTGTGTGTGTGTGTGTGTGTGTCTGTGTGTGTGTGTGTGTCTGTGTCTGTGTGTCTGTGTGTGTGTCTGTGTGTGTGTGTGTGTCTCTGTGTGTCTCTGTCTCTATCTCTCTGTGCATGATCATTAGGTATTGTATTATTGCTTTTTCCTTTCTGTTTCTTTCAGTTTGCGTTCTTGCCTTTCTTCAAGTTCTTACATTGAAAACCTAGTTCATCTATTTTCAAATTTGTTTTGTTTATGCAGGTTTCTTAGATGATACATGCTGTTATCTGGGCTATGCATATTTAGATATTTATTATACTCAATCAATAAATTTAAATATTCAATATTTCCTATAAACTTTGACCTTAACTTAGTCACCCACAAATAATTAAATCACTTATTTAGGTTCCAGCTTCCTGGATTTTTACATTTTTTTTTCCTTCTATTCTTGATTTTCAGTTTTACTAAACCTAGAGTATGAGTCATTGGTGTTTAAGTATATTATTCAAAATGAAGTTGTAAAATAATGAAATTATACCTCAGTGATCCTCTCTGCATTTATTAGGTGCAATTCTCTCTCAAACAAGAAACATGTCTCATTAATTTTTTTTTTGGATTGGTAAAAAAAATTGAGGATGAATTTTTTCATCTTCTTTATATTGTCAGTTTTCAGAAGCGTGGTGGCCAATGTGCTAGATTTCAAACACTAACACTCTCTATCTTTCATTTATTGATCATGAATCATTTCCTGTGCAACTAGTTGCTTGATTACATATCATTAATGGCTATATGATGTTCCATGATGTTAATATTTTATAAACTTACTAATCATAATGTTTTTACATTTCAAGACATTATTGGTTGGGAGATTTAAAGAGCACAGGCATTAAAAGACATGTTTAATTTAGCAGCCTTTGACAAATCCCATAAATGGTTTTGTTTTCTTGCTTCTTAACTAGAGGTTGACAGCAGGCAAATTAAAATCGGAAAAGATGCTCATTGAATGTTGAAATAGTTATTTTATCTGTGCTGCCTAGGTTTCATTTTGTTTTGTGTGAAATTGACTCAAGCTAAAGTCATCTGGACAGAGACAATACCTCTAACAGATTGGTCCATGGGGCATTTTTTTTTTTTTTTTTTTTTTTTTTTTTAATGTGGGAGGGCCCAGTCCACTGCAAGGTATATCACTCATGGGTAGGTAGTTCCTCGGAGACAAAAGAAAGGCAGCTGAAGAGAGTCCTGAAAGCAAAACAGTCAGCAGTTTTCCTCCATGATTTCTACTTCAGTTCCTGCCTCTAGATTCCTGTCTTGAATTCTCTCAGAGATAGAGTGTGAGTCTAGAGTTGTAAGCTGAAATAAACCCTTACACCCCAAGTAGATTTTGGTTGGTGTTATGATGAGAAACAAACAAAGGCATCATCTAAGTAGAATTACTGCAGCTATTTTTTGACATTGAATTAGTCTATAGCTTTTCAATACATTTTTTACCGTTCATAAGACTTACTAAGGACTGACCATGCTTCTGGTTCTGTTTGACCTGGCTAGAAAATGTTTTCATGTGGTCCTGTGATTTTCATGGAATGGATGGAGAAAGTTAAGCATCAACAATACAAAAATCCCATTATTTTTAATGCACCAAACGTCTCAAGCTATTTTTTAAAACTCTAAGCCTAAGTATTGATGTCTTCATTTTTATGCCCAAACAACTGTGGTTGGAATTTTTAACTGAAATCAAATTAAAAATATTTGAAGCCTCATTGGTCTTGAGTAATGATACACCGTCTTGGTACTGGTTTATGTTGTCTGTCTTGGAAACAAAATTAATCAATAATTGTTTTCTTAATGTGTAATTAATGCAAGAGTATTTTTTAAACACTCGCTCTTCTATCCATGAAAATATCCAATAATTGAAAAACATGTTTCCTAGAAAATATGTTATATATGTTGGATTCCAAGCAAAAAGGTAGAACCAGTGGAAGATGAATAAATATATTAATAGATGGACGGATGTGTGCTGGCGAGTTCTGTGCCAAACTTGACACAGGCCATAGTCATCTGAGAGGCAGGGACCTTGATTGAGAAAATGCCTTCATAAGAACGCCTTCACAAGATTGGGCTGTAGGCAAGCCTGTAGAGCATTTTCTTAATTAGTGATTGATGAAAAAGAGCCCATCCCACTGTGGATGGGCCATCCCTGGGATGGAGGTCTTGAATTTCACAAGAAGCAGACTAAGCTATGAGGAGCAAGCCGGAAGCAGCACTCCTCATGGCCTCTGCATCAGCTCTTGCCTCTAGGTTCCTACCCTGTTTGAACTCCTGTCCTGACTTCCTTTGATGATAAACAATGATATAGAAGTGTAAGTCAAATAAACCATCTCCAAGTTGCTTTTGGTCATGGTGTTTTATGACAGCAATGGTAACCCTAACTAAGATAGAACTTGGTACCCAAAGCATTGCTGTTATAGACCTGACCATGTTGTTTTGGGGAGTATTGTGGAAGGACTTTGCAACTGTGGTCTAGAAAAGCCATTTAGTGTTGGAAGCATGACGAGCTGTTCTGTAGGAGCTTGGGAGGTAAGACTTTTAAGGGAAATGTAGAGGGAGGGGGCCTGGCTTGTGAAGTTCCTGATAGAAGTTTGAGAGTCACTCAGAGACTCTATGGGGCCACTGCATATTTTAAGTTAAGATTCTGTAGTTCTGCTTAGCTAGGGCTAAAAAATCAGCTGTGATTAACAAGAGACCAGAACCAGCGAATTGAAAGGTCTATTTTACTGAGACAATGGATGTTGTTCAGCTGGAAATAAGAAGTTGTCCGGTGATTAAGAATAGGTTAGCGGGGCTGAAGAGATGGCTCAGTGGTTATGAACACTGGCTGCTCTTCCAGAGGTCCTGAATTCAATTCCCAGCAACCACATGGTGCCTCACAACCATCTGTAACAGGATCTGAAGCCCTTTCCTGGTGTGTCTGAGGACAGAGTACTCATATATACATCAACTAAGTAAACAAATACATTTAAAAGGAAAGAATAGATTAGCATCTCATGAGGTAAAATCTGGGAAGTGTTTCCTCAGAGCCAGCACAATAGATAGATAGATAGATAGATAGATAATAGATAATTGATGTATTGGCATGTAAACAGATAGATTAAAACACAGTTGAATAGATGAATGGATAGGGAGGTAGACCAATTGATACAGAGATGCCGCATGTTGGTTACAGCCCTAGAAGTTAGAGCACAATACCTTCAGCCTTCACAAGGCTGAGCTATATTTCAGCCATGATGAAGTCAGATGCAATGGAGAATCTCCCTTATACCTACCCCCATGTCAACTGGATTCTGATCACATCGCCTCAGTCCCTCAGTCCCATCAGTGAAGACCCTGGGTCAGTTCTTAATGAGACAAGTGAATACTAAGTTTAATCAAGCCGACACATGAGGAGTTCACCACACGTGGAAACAAGGGATACTGAATTGATGTGAAGTCTCACTTTCAGTGCTTAAGTGCTGTCTGACAGTCTTGTCTGTTGTCTTTTCATCAGATAGACTTGGCAGAGATGGACAGCCCAGCTTCCTTATTCCTCATTATTCCTTAGCTTGTTGGGTTTGCATGGGCTGCATAGTGGGAAATATACAAATTTTATATACCCTTATTGCCTTTGTTATTGACTTTTATGGTTCTGTAAGCTCTTAGCCACTATTTGCATTAATATTAATATTTAATCCAGTTGTGCCTAATATTATCCTCAGAATGCTTTTATATAATAATAGCTTTGCATTTGCACAATACCTCTCTTTCCCAGAGCTGTGAGTGCTTTGTCGACAGTGAGTCAGATTTCTCTCCCAGCTAAGCTGTTCTCCCTGTACCCCTAGAGAAATATTAACACTTTAGAGCAGGACTCCATCTGTGCTTGTAGAAACAAAGTAATCAGTGTCCTTGTGGCAGAAAATACACCTTGAGACAGTCCCAGGGGGTTATTTTGTATCTTAAGCACTTCTTGGAGTCTTACATGGAATAAGTTATTCGTTACAGTTATGAAACTCAACACTGGACACTGGAAAGTTCAGTGCTGCTGTTCACTAAATAAATTGTGGCTGGAACTTTCTAGTGCACAGATGTGTGGTGTTTTCAAAGTGGCTTTTGGAAAGCCATGACTGAGGTTTGGTTAAGATAGCTGTCTTCCTATTACACACACAGGAGAATATTTCATATCCTGCAAGAGGAATGCTTTCTGTTGTAAAGATGGCCATAACCTAAATACTTTCTCTTTGGCTGGAAACACCAGAACCAATGTGTAGCATCTTAGACACAGAGAATACCACCACATGCCCCAAGGCAAGTAGAATCATTGCATAGTCAGCCAGTCTGATAATACAGTTGCCAACACAATACCGCATCATGAAACAAACCTCTTGTTGGTACTGTCCCAAACATCCCTGCTGCTTACACAATCTATTTATTTCTGAGTCTCTGTTTCCTCCTCTGTGTGGCCAGAGAACTGATCTGTCATTTCTCAAAGCTTTTGTGTCTAAAGGTTTTAAAAAGAAGAGATTAAATTTGTTGGAAACAGCTGGAAACTATTTAGAGCAAAGGTAAGGGTGTGACTTTTCCCATTCCATAATTTCAATGTTATGGAGCAAAGACATAGAACATAACTCCACACGGACTTGCAAAGTCAGTGTTTATTCTAGAAGATGGTTGGTTTTAAATGTTTTAATTTTACTTACAGATTTAACACAACAGGTCTATGGGCTGGGGTGGTGGCTTGGTGGGTAAGGTACTTTCCTTGTGAACCTGGGAAACTCAGTTTGATCCCACAGAGTTGAGGTTTTTGTTTTTTAAGTCAGGTGTAGGCTGGGAGGATGCTCGATAGGTAAAGCACTTGGCAGACAAACATGAAGCTCAGAGCACAGATTCCCACAAACCATGTAAGGCTAGATGTGGTAACACACATCTGTAATCTTGGACCCATGGCAAGATGGAAGGTTGAGACAGGGAAGTTGCTGTAAGCTTGAGGGCCAGTCTGGTTTGTGTGGCTACAAAAACAGAGATCCTCTCTCAAACATAGTAGAAAGCAGAGCTTACATTGAAGGCTGAACTCTGACCCCCATATTTGAGTATACACATGTATTCTCCCCCCACCGTTTCTGTTTCTCTGTCTCTCTGTCTCTCTGTCTCTCTGCCTCTGTCTCTGTCTCTGTCTCTCTGTCTCTCTCTCTCTGTTCCTCCCTCCCCATCTCCTTTCCCCTCCCTCTCCCTCTCCCCCTCCCTCCTCTGGATGTGGCAGAGCATACTTGTAATTTCAGTGATGAGGAGGCAGAGACAGGTGGAACCCTTGGCCTTATTGGCTGGATTACTCATTACTTGGAAAGTTCAAGGCCAGTGAGAAACTCTGTCTCAAAAGCAAGGTAGACAGTACCTGTGAAAGGACAGTACTTACACCTGCACATAAGGTTTCAAGTCTAGGTCAGCAAATTGATTATAATCCCAGGACTAGTCTTTCTAGGTCAGTAAGTCAATTACAATCCCAGGACATCTTTTGGTTCTTTTCTGTGCCAGTTCCTCTTAAATTTGGCAATTTTTTTTTTTTTTTTTAAGATACCAGATAATATAGATTATTATTCCTGAACTTAACACAAATCTTTCACACAATGAATTTGATGGAGATCACAATATATTGAACTCCAAATCTCTCTGGGGTATCTCCATCTTGTGTTGACTGGACCATTTACTACCCTGTGTTCTATGATCAATATGCTGACTGTGCATGACCTGGGCTGGGGTCTGAGAGGAGGGTGACTTTTTTCTCAAAGCTGTGAGAAGTGGACTGAGGTCACTGTAGTAATCCCTTGGTCACACTGCACCGTATCTCCACTCTATGGGGCGGACTGCACTGGGATATAAATCTGCAACTCCCTGGTCCAGGGCTCTGACTGGGCCTGCCGAGACTCTGCCTAGACCAGTTCCCCCTGAGTTTACAAACAACTGCTTTTGCTGCTGAGTTTCAATTTGAAGTCTCTTCATTCCTAGCTGTTTTGAATTTATACAATTAAATCTATGCCACTCTCCTGGCAGCTCACGGTTTGGCCATGGATAGGCCGCTGCTGTTTATATTCTGCTCTGGCAACTTCATGGATTTCATGTGCAAGTGTTCAAGTTCTTTTGTGTCTTGCTTCTCTCTCTTATGAAAGGACAAATGTATTGATTTTCATCTTTTCTATCCCTTACCTATTTACTAAGCCACGCAACTAGCTAATGGCTCTGTACTACACAGCAGGTTTTGCTAAATTTTGTTACATGAGTTAAGTACTACCTCTGGTCCTAAAACCCTGCAGTATTACAGTTGTTGAACTACTTTCTGTAACATAGGTAGAAACACCCATTCCTAGGTACCCCCACCTCTACCCCAGTGAATAGAGAGTTGAATTCAAAATCACTGCTCAGTAGAACATGATCTTGGAACTGTACATTTGGCCAGTGGACCTGCCCTCTGGGCCAGCACCTGAGACTCTCTCAGGGTTCAGCTCCCATAGGGCAGCTAGGAGTATGGCACAGTCATTGCCCCCGGACAATCCTAGTCAAACTGTAGAACTGTTTATTTATATTGCCTCCCCCAAACCCAACTCACTTCTTCCAAAGCCTCCAAAGGTGGAACGCTGGACCTCACCTCCCTGGAGCTGAGCTTTACCCAAGTGGCCTGGGTAAATTAGGTTTCAGAATTCCTAGAAACTTCCATTTCACCTGTTTCCCTTCACCCCTCCCCACCCTCCAGCATAGCAAGAAGACGCCAGTTCTTACTAATCTAGGGGTATACACAGGACCACAGCAAAAAAGAATTGGGTAGGAGCTGGTAAGCCAACAAATTATCCTGTAGCATTTTTTGAGTTAGTAATTACTATTTTCAAAGTGCTTTTAATCTAAATAGTGCTACATATTTTATAAAGTGATTTCATTTACACTAATTATATTTAGCCTCCCTAAATACCTGGTCAAGTGGGAAATTATAACCTCTATTTTGTAGATAAAAATATGGATACTCAGTGAATTATGTGCTTACCCTTGGATTCACAGATGCTTGTGTGTCCATGTGTGTGCATATGCATGTCCTGGTATGGTCTGTGCATGTATGTATGTGCTCATGTGTGTGTGTGTGTGTGTGTGTTTACTGTTTATATGTCAGAGTGAACAGGGTACTGGTGGTATGGTCTGTGCATGTATGTATGTGCTCATGTGAGTGTCTTGTGTGTGTGTGTGTGTGTGTGTGTGTGTGTGTGTGTGTGTGTATACTGTTTATATGTCAGAGTGAACAGGGTACTGGTGGTATGGTCTGTGCATGTATGTATGTGCTCATGTGAGTGTCTTGTGTGTGTGTCTGTGTCTGTGTGTGTGTGTGTGTGTATACTGTTTATATGTCAGAGTGAACAGGGTAGTATTGAAATAGTGTCCGTGCTTGGCTGTCACATAGATGAGCCAAATCAAAGTCTCCAGAGGTGTTACAACTTTTTTTTTTTTCAGTGTTCTAGGAATTCTAATACGCAAATGGATGTGTTTATGGCTGTCTTGGTGGCCATGTGACTAGGATAGACAAGGAGGATGTTCTAGGAGGCAGAAGGAAGTTGTTCTGGAGGCTCAGACATGTAGTAGAGGACCCCAGGACACAGCTGTAGCTGGGACCGATCCAAGGGGCTCCTAGGAGTCCTGCATGTGGAGGCCAATTTGGAGAGGTGAATACTGATTCTTATGGTAGGGTGTCAGTCACCATAGGTGATAGGTTTGTTTTTGTTTTTTTCTCTGCCGCCAGTGAAATGAGCCAATTCAAGCCAGGTTAGATTATATTAAATGCAGGTTTATTGGGAAGCTGTTCTCAGGAGAGTTCACTGGTCCCAAGGTCAGGAGATATAAGTGGGAGAGGGGGAAGAGAAAGAGAGAAAAGAAACATGCTCAGAGAGAGGAGAGAGAAAAAGAGAAGCCGGGCAGTGGTGGCGCACGCCTTTAATCCCAGCACTTGGGAGGCAGAGACAGGTGGATTTCTGAGTTCGAGGCCAGCCTGGTCTACAGAGTGAGTCCCAGGACAGCCAGGGCTACACAGAGAAACCCTGTCTTGAAAAACCAAAAAAGAAAAAAGAAAAAAAAAAAAAGAAGTAAAAATGTCTGGATTATATAGGGAAGAGCCTCTGGGGGATGGGCAGCCCTGTTCCTGAGCTGGAAAGTTCCTGATTGAGGCCAGGGTGCCCTAGGTAGGGACTGAGGGATGCTGGGATAACCTGGAAGTCTGCTTTGATATGTAAAATATGCACCTCAGTCCCTAGTCTCAGGGTCTGAAATCAAACTGTAGGGAATTTAGAAATCTTGGAGCACAAACTCTGCTCACCCAGTTCTGTTGGGCTAAGACACACCAAGAGTTTCAGGGAAAGGATCTATGAGAGGGGCAAGCTCCTAGAAGGAGCTGGAATTTATTCTTCACACGGGGGTGGATGATAGTCTGAAGGTTTGTCTGCCTGTTATTCTCTTGCATGCGTTTACATGGAAGAGACAGACAGAGGTGGAAAAAGAAGGTTCTGTGCTAGTCTCTTGCTGTTCTGTAACAGTACAGATGCTATGGAGAAGATCCATCCACCTGTCTGAGTGACAGCCACGCTGTGGGGACAGTCTTCTTATTTACCACTCCGGGCTTTTTACTGTGGTGATACAGACTTGTGTACGTGGAAAAGCACACTTAGAAATGCAGCCGAGTGCATTTTTAAATGTACCTGTCTTATCGAACTGAGAAAGGGAAAGTTATTTACCCAAGAACTAAGCCTGCGGTTAGGGGGCAAAAACACTTAAAACAAATCTATGCTTTGAGCGCTTCTGTGGTTTGGTTCTAGGAAACGGAGAGTCACTTTCACTGACTGGGTTAAGACGTGATAATGATAAGGTGGTTAAAAAGAAAAGCTATTGTTTGTCAATGAAAGATCTGATCAGGCAGCAGGGTGAAACTTGAGGAGAGTGTCTCAGAAAGAGAAAGGGAAAAAAAAAAAAAAGACAGCCCTTGGGGGGTGGGGCAGGCACTGGGCGGGGAGAGTCTTGGAGAGCCAGATGAAAGACACCTTGTTTTCTTGTGATGATAATTGCTTCCTGCCCTCCGGTCCCTTGCAGTTAGTAGAAACCAAGAAATCCGAGGGAAGAGAAAAGGTTTTAGAACAGGAAGACACACCTAGACACCAACCTCTTAAATAATGCAAGAGGACCAAGGGTGGGTGGTAAGGAGAAAAATCTTTGGCCGGTGTGAGCTCCTGGGGTGGCCCACGGTGAAAAGATGACTCCTGCCTCCGGTCTGAGGCTTATGCACAGGGGAGCTAACACCTGAGCTCACAATAGGTAGAAAAACACTTTCCTCGGAGGGGTCATGTGACAGGTGGTGGTATCATTTAGCTCTGCAATAGAGGTACTGAACACTGCAAAATTTTTCTTTTACTTAAACATTTAGCAAGAGTTTTAGCTTCTCGGTGCACTCACTCGCTGTGTTCTTTACCTGTGTCTTACTCATTATTCATGAGCACAGATATGAGCTACTTTGTTTTCGAGCCAGCGTTAAAATCTCGATGGTTCTGACCTCTGTGTGAAGCTTCCACATTTGGTTTCCTCCAGGGAGAGCCTGCTATGTGACAAGCAGAGGCTGATTCCTATTCGGTGTATCACACATGTGCTTCTCAGAGCTAGCAAGCTGTTCACGGGGGATTCCTTCATCCTCCCGAGCGATAATTTAGCCCTCCTTGTGCCTGGTGAGAACCGACATTTAAGTGACAGAGGACCCGTATCAGGAAGCAAGGTCAGCTCACCACATTTCTTCAGAATGCCATGCACTGTGGTTTGGCCTGCAACACAAGGCAAAAGATTAGAGAGGAGGCATGAGCTATTTCCTCATCAAAGTAAATCTAGGTAGAGCCAATAGTTTCCTGGGGCAGGGGTTCTGTCACTCAAGAGCACTTGTGTGTTCATGAAGAAATCAGTTCAGGAACTTTGGAAAATTCCACCAGACCCCTCCCTTCCTAGAAGAGAAAGGTCACAGAACTCATAGGTAGGCACCTCTCCCTTCCGGAAGGGAGAGGCTAATTACATTCCTCAGACCACAGGTGGGGAACCGACCATCCCGCCACCTGCGGGTAAGGGAGGGGCCCAGAGCACCGTAGACACCTTCTGCAGGGCAGACCAACCGTTGGTCACCTACAGACAAGGGGAGTTCTGGCCACCTCATTCCCTAAGGACCAATCAGTTTAAAAGTCACACTGTTCTGCCAATCACATTGTGCCTAGTGGCTGTTGCTCTGAAAACTGTATAAAGACTCGACAAATGGGCTGCCAGGGGTGGGGAGGTAGGAGGTGGGGGATGGGGGAGAGGATGAGGGGGGAGTCAAGACCTCTCCTTTGGGTGCATGACAGCCCCAATGAAGCATTAGAATAATAAATTCCTCTTGCTGTTGCATCAGTGGTGTTCACTGAGTGTGTGTGTGTGGGTCCTTCGGGAAGCTAAGGCTCCCCAGAGTCTTACATACACAGGGTATGTTTAGAGACACAGACATTGAGGTTTTAGACTGTATTGCTGGGACATCAAGGATACGAAGGTGGTTTCAGAAAGAAGCCCGTATCCATGCTGTGGACGTGATTGGCTCCCCCTCATGTGACTGCTGGATGGAATAAACCCGATCACACTGGTGAAGTAGAACAGAACAGGACTGAGGCTTGTCTGCTCGGTTCATCAGTACTCTTGTCATATCTTAACCAGTGAACGAGATGTCTCCATGTGTCTCTCTAGCACCTGTGAGTTGAAAACAGATCCTCAAATATTCGACGCTAGGCTGCTGCCTGCAAACGCCACACTGACTCCTCTGCCTATAGATGGCGCTACTCTCTCCAGCTTAAAGTGCCACCTGCCATGACGGGCAGGACCTCCCATCTCATCCCCACTTCTCTGAGCTCTCCCCTCCCTCCCAGTCGAAACAACACGGGGGAACTCTGACACATGTTCTTTCATAACCCTCCAAAATTCCATCTGTGGAAAAAAATCCCCTGGCCACGCCCCTTCCAAGGCAAACCAGCATATTCTCTGTTTAGTGTTTGGAAAGTGTGTAATAACTAGATGATAGGAGGTCTCTCTCCTATCAACATGAATGCTTCTGAGGGGTCTACACTTGCTATGGGGCTCCAGCTAGCATATGTAGGATGCTCCTTTTCTCTGCCTGGCTTCCATGTGTGTTGGTGAAGTCTTGTTTCCCTTAAGTGAAGACCCTGGCATTTGCTCCCATTCGGTGTTGGGACTGCTGATAATTAGAAACCTCCTTTCCGGTACTTTGCTTCTATTACAGAGGAACTTGGAATTGATGTGTTGTGCATCGTAATTCCAGCCCCATGCTGCCCTGTGTCCTTGTGCTGTCTGCACTGACCTGTGTGGATCTCTAGAGCGGCATGACACTGCCATTCCATCTTCCAGGCCCGCTGATTCTCTCACTGCCCTATGACACCAGTGGCCATTAGCAGTAATTGCTCTCTGTCTTGTGATTTGCTCTACGAGGCTCTGAGGCCCCAAGTCTCCAGTGTCATCTGGTGTCCTTTGAGGACAGATTCTGGAAACACTCTTTCTGGAATATGCATCTCTGCTCATCGGTGTTGTATAAATAATTTGCTGGTACGAGTCCGGTATGTGCTGCGGTGGAGATGGTGGCACGTTCCAAAACCACACCAAGCCAAACAGTTCCACGTGAGGGGTTTATTTGGGGACAAGGTAGCTGAAAGGAGAGAGAAGGGGAGAAGGGGGAGAAAGAAGAGAGAGAGGGGGAGAGAGAGATCCTCCAATATATATGGAAAGTGACGTGGCATGACGTAGCCACTGGTAAAGGTGGGCGGTGGGTCAAGGTGAATTCTGGGAATATGGTGGCCGTTGCCTTAGAAACAGGTGGGCGGGTCACACTGTCGCCTGGATGATATCACCTGCGTGCGACATCATCGGTTTGGCGCTCCTGATGCCAACAATCGGGGTTACCTGTGCTATTGTCTGTGGCAACCCAGTAGGTAGGAGCATTTGGGGATAGTCACAGGTCTTTGGAAATACAGATACAGCTTCTGGTGCCTGCTGGTAACATAGTTCTGCTTGGAAACATTTTCTCCACAGAGACCAAGGGACGCTAATTTGCAAAGTTTTTTGTGTCTTCTGTATTTCCTTGTTCAGACTTCCTAAGGTTTAAATTACCCTTGACTATGAGTTTCCTTGCCAGATGTACTGAAAACAAATCATTTCCATGAGTATTGTTGTCATTGTTTTATGTATAAATCCTGATCCCACTTGGTAAGACTTGCCATAAGAGAAAAACACCACATTTTGGAAGCATCATGTCCATACAGTTTCACGGTCACACAACATCATAGCTCCATACCACTGTGGCCGTACTCCACCACAGCCACACAGCATCATGGCCACCTACCATGTACTACCATGACTATAGACTATCAGGGTCTCACACCACCATGGTGACACAGCATGATGGCCAAACGTGATCTGTCACGTCTCACATCTCTAGGTCAAAGGTACCTTGTTCTTGCCTTTGGCTACTGTCTTAGTCAGGGTTTCTATTCCTGCACAAACATCATGACCAAGAAGCAAGTTGGAGAGGAAAGGGTTTATTCAGCTTACACTTCCACATTGCTGTTCATCACCAAAGGAAGTCAGGACTGGAACTCACACAGAGCAGGAAGCAGGAGCTGATGCAGAAGCCATGGAGGGGGTGCTGCTTACTGGCTTGCCTCTCCTGGCTTGCTCAGCTTGCTTTCTTATAGGACTCAAAACTACCAGCCCACAGATGGTACCACCCACAAGGGGCCCTCCCACCCTTGATCACTAATTGAGAAAATGCCTTACAGCTGGATCTCATGGAGGCATTTCCTCAAGGGAGACTCCTTTCTTTGTGATAACTCCAGCTTTTGTCAAGTGGACACACAAAACCATCCAGTACAGTTATTGTCTCTTGTTACTCAAAATATAAACACTCTTTCTGCTGTCAGGCCAGTGTGGGGTCCTCACTTCTCAATTGTGATACCTTCGAGCCATTTCTTACATGACTTAGAATCACTGATTTCCCCAATTCTCTCTAGTTTTTCACAAATGAGGCCTCTGAGATCCTCCTCCCACTCTGTGCTTCTTTTATTTGCCTCAGATTACAACACAATCTTTCAAGCCAGTACCCTACAGATTTGGTATTTATGCTAATCCAGAGTATTGAACTTTGAAGTATTCCTTTGTTCTTCAGCTAAAACACAGGCCAAGCCCACAACTAAGTCCTATCTGCGTGTGTGGAGACCAAGCCTCACTGTACATCTGTTCTGTCTTTAGCCAGTGCCTGAGGTGAAGTGTGACAATCTGTCGAGTAGTGAGCACAGCTACCTTCATCTGCACCATGCCATCTATCACTCAAAACAAAGCCGTCCTTCGGTGAAGATGTCGCATGTTGTTGTGACTTAGTGTTTCATTGCCCTGAAGAGACACCATGTCCAAAGCAACTTACAGAAGAAAGCATTTAACTGGATGCTTGCTAACATATTCATCATGGCAGGGAGTGTAGCAGCATGCAGGGAGAGAGAGAGAGAAAAAGAGAGAGAGAGAGAGAGAGAGAGAGAGAGAGAGAGAGAGAGAGAGAGAGAACCCAAAGGCACACACCTCCTCTAACAAGGTCTCACCTCCTAATCCTTCCCAAACAGTTCCCAAAACTGGGAGCCAAGCGTTCAGCCATGTGAGCCCGTGGGGGCCATTCTCACTCAAACACCATGGTCATAAGTCTCTTCTCAGAGTCTCTTCAGCTTCCTGCTTCATCACCTGGTTCTTGTCAGGAACCAGAACCATCTCAGAATCTGGCCAACCAGCTGCATGTGTATTTTCTTGCCAAGTCACCTTATGGCCGAAAATCTCACATTGCCACCCTCTTCCCTGAAATTTATGTACATGACTCTGTTCTCCTGATCTTTCACCTCTTAGTCCTTGACCCTTCTTCAGTAGCTCCCACAGTCATGCTGGCATTGTCAGAACCGAGATGGAGTGAGTCACTCTTGTCAAGTTGCCACTGAACAGTTAAGTCCGTGATTGAATCTCTGATGTTGCGAGAGGGGCATGTTAGGTATGTATGTCTGATAACAAAATCTATCTAGAAATGATGTTAGAAACATGACTTATGCAAAGGGTACTGCAACCTTAAGAAGCAAGACAAAATCCAGACTCCATCAGAAATCTTAAGGTTGCCTGCCCAAAGTCTGCATAAGCTCTGATTGGCCTCGCTCTAGGTATGGGTCCTTGTAGGCAAGGATTACTTCTTTGAACGTTGTATATAATCCTCATTTCACCTGTAAAAACTCCCCTTGTCTTCATTTCCTTGGTGCACACACTCCATACATATTACATACATATTTCACATACATTACAAGGCCCTGCTACTTACAAGTAGATAATGTGCTTTGAAGAGCTTCTCTTGTTACATAGTTTGAGTTTTGTAAGCTTCTGAAACACCTCCAGTAGTCATTGCCGGTGGTAACTTCATTCACTCAGTGTGTGCATACATGTGGTGTGTGAACATGAGTGTGTATGTGCTGGCTTGTGGACCGCGCACATGGGTGTGTATGTGGGTGTGCTTACATGTGGCATGTACACGTGAGTGTGCACGTGTATACTCAAAATGTGTCACGTGCACATGAGAAAGAGAGAGTGTGTGTGTTTGTGTGCATGCGCATGCTTGTCTGTGGTGTACACACATGAATGTGCAGGGGTGTGTGCTCTTGCCTTACCATGCAGAGGCCAGAGCAGGGTTCCCAGTGTCTTCCTCTACTATTCTCTGCCTTATTGTCTTGAGACAGCATCTCTCAGTGAGTCAGAAAGTCGGTTTTTTAATTAGGCCGAGCAGCTGGTGAGCTCTTGGGATCTGCCTGTCTTCTACTCCATAATACTGCTATTATAGGTACACATAGCTACGCATGGCTTTCTGTGAGTGCTGAGAATTAGAACCCAGGTCCTTATCCCTACACAGCATGCCCTGTTATTCAGAGAGCCACGCTACACCCCCCCCCCCCATGATGACTTTCGACCATAGATTTTAGTATTTTCTCTTAACTTGTTCCTTCACAATTTCTCTGTTAGCTCATGTCTTCCACCTTGGTTTCCTGTTGGGTCAGATCTTGTCTGCAGTTCTTCTCTGTGCTATGGATGAAGGCAACAGAGCTGTGAGACAGGCAGCGGTAGCTGGGTATTATCAATGCTCTCATATACGTTCTGACAACCAGACCAGGGCTTTCAGTTTTGCTTGTTCTAAAGTTTGTATTTAAATATCCACATTTACCATCAGGTCCACTCTGGGCGGCACATCCTCTAGGTCGGCTCCCCATTGATCTTCCTGCAGCACTGGCATACATCTCTTCCTTATCTGGGTTTGGGCTATTTATTTCCTAAATTCTGTGGTGTGGGATCTTATCCTTTCCCGGATGCTTTGTCAGTGTGTGGTGGCAAGGATTTTCAGAGAAGGCTGTAGGGAAACAAAAGCTTCCAGGCCTCTCAACAATTCCAAAGGGGCACTTTCACAACAGGTTGGCACTTCCATATCACTGTTCATTATGGAAGGAAGTCAGGACAGGAACTCACGCAGGGCAAGAGCCTGGAGGCAGAACTGATGCAGAGGCCATGGAGGGGTGCTGCTTGCTTTCTCCTCCTGGTTTGTTCAGCCTGCTTTCTTATCGAACCCAGGACCACTAGCACAGGGTGTGTGTGTGTGTGTGTGTGTGTGTGTATGTGTGTGTGTGTGTGTCCATCCACAATGGGCTGGCCTTCCTCTATCAATCACTAATTAAGAAAATGCCTGCAGGCTTGCCTACAGCCTGATCTTATGAAGGCATTTTCTTAATTGAGGTTCCCTGTTCTCAGCTGACTTTAGTTTGTCTCAAGTTGACATAGAGCTATCCAGCACAACCACTTCACCAGTCACATGACCCACTTCACTAGTTACACTCACATGACCCACTTCACCAGTCACATGACCCACTTCATCAGTCACATGCGATTCCTCAGCTGTTCTCTGATTATAATTTTGTTATATTAGCCATTGTAAATAGGACAGTTGCTTAGGCTTCTCTGATTCTTATCCATGAGAGGGTTTTTAAAATGTTCATTTTCGAATCCTTGTTTTCTAAATGGCTTACCTCTTGGAGTCTGTGATCCTTTCTTCTGGGTTCTGCCCTCCCCCATACTGATGACTTTCCTTCTTGGCAACCCACTCGCTGATGAGACTGAAAGACAGAAGAGTTATCTGGGACCTTCCCCACCTCTCTCTTCCAGTTCTCGGACTTCCTTCATGAGACTGACACGTGAGGAACCTCTTGATAATATTTCCATATGGGCTATGTTTAGTGAAGAGGTCAGGCACTGGCTCGCCCTAGTTCCTTGCCTTAGCTAAAAGGCAAGACCATGAGCTACAGGGCTTAACACTAGATTTCCAGGGTCGCTGTTGCTTTCTCTATTTCATTTACTGGAATCGAATCCCCAATTAGCTCTGCACTAAAGATCCTCAGTGAAGAGTATCTTTGGCATGGTTGATAGCCATATCGTTTTGGCTTTTTTCCTCATTCTCTACAAACCTGCACCTCCCTGTTCCCCTACAGCCTTTTCATGGGGATGCGCCTTTTTCCTGAAGTCCCATGGTAGCACTGTGCTGTGGGTTGTTCTTCGGCCCCTGCCCCTTACACCTATAGACTTGGCTAGCTGTCTTCCAGTAACTCACGTCTCTGATGACTTCCTTTCTTTATTGCTATGGATTTATTTCTTTTTATGCTTGTGATGGACTTAAAGAGAAACGAGAAGCAATCTAGTTCCCTTTTTTTTTTTTTTTTTGCCAATTTGAATTTGAAGCTCTTATAAGGAGTTAAAAAATTCATGAATGAAGACGTTTTAAAGGAATTATTAATTATTAAATACAGCTCTTAGAACTTACATTTTTTATTTCATTAGCGTCTTGTAAATGTCCCCAAGCAGCTCCATTTTACAAATGAGAAGACTACGGCTCAGGATATCTCTTTATTTTTTATTTTATTTTTTTGGCTTTTCGAGGGTTTCTCTGTGTAGCCCTGGCTGTCCTGGACCTCACTCTGTAGACCAGGCTGGCCTCGAACTCAGACATCCACCTGCCTCTGCCTCCCAAGTGCTGGGATTAAAGGCGCCACCACTGCCTGGCCAGGATATCTCTTTATTTGTCTGAAGCTATATATCTGGTAAATAGTAGATACAGTGTTTAAACCCAGGTCTTTCAAGTCTATATTAATGCTTTCTGTTACAGCTGGAAAGACATAGTCGGGTTCATGGGTTAGGCAGAAGTTTATACATAATGAAGATTATGTATAGAATCATCTCAATGACATACAGTCTCCAGGGTTGTGGCTGTTGTTGTTTTAATTACAAATAAACAAACACCAACCTCAATCGTGTCCTTGGGAGTAAGCAGGACAGTAACATACTTGACAGTCAGGAAGAGAAGCAGTAAGCGTGAAAGACAAAAGCATTTGAGGACAGACCCCAGGTGTAATTTGGCCATAGAAAGCCCAACTAGATCAGATCCAGACATTTCCCTAGGGCAGGATTGCTGAATTTTGTAAATATGGGCAAAAAGCAAAGTTGAGTTTTGGAGAGGCACTAAATAATATTTTTTCACATAAATAAGTCTAACATACAGTGTGTGTGTGTGTGTGTGTGTGTGTGTGTGTGTGTGTCTGTATGTGTTAGCCTTCAGATTTAATGAATCACCTTTATTTTACCTGTCAGCACTCCACAGGAGTAAATATAACGTTTTGCAATTTAGCCTTAAACTTATGCATCTGTAGGTATCTGGTGTATGAGTGTATGAGATGTTCAGGTTGATTGACATTAGTATAGGTCTTAAAGCACAGTAGAACCAAAGAAAAAGATTGAAGGCCACATGAGAACAAACCAGGCCTCCAAAGAAACACTTCGCAAAATATACAGTGTTTGCTCCTGATATTTTGTTTATTTAAAAAGCAGCTTTCTGGGTCATTAGAAATGCGAGTTTCTAAGAAAAGGGCTTAGATGTGTCTATTTTTAACCAGTTGCCAAGTCATTCAGGTGTACATAAATGTTTTAGAATTGCTGACACAGGTGAGCCAGCGTCATCAGCCCATGCTAGCCAGGCCACACTGAACACGGTGCTCAATTCCCAGAGCTGTGGACTACGAAGACCTTAATGAGTGAGCTCTATGGCCTTAGCGAGGCCAGGGTGTAGGCTATGACATCATAGACTCAGAGAGCCAGGGCTGTTTAGCCTGGAGAAATTTCAAGAGGACTTGCTGAATTCTTTGCATACTCCTGCAAAGGAATGCTTGGGTATTTTTCTGTCCGGTGCCCAGATGTTAAAACCTTGACCAATGAAAATGAAGATGAACAAATTAGGGCTTAGGACAAGGGTGCGTGGGCCAGCCATCCTACCATCTGACAAGAACCAGCCTCTTTGGGAGACATCTCCACCTCCAGGCTTATTTAGAAAATGGAAGACAAGGGCTTGCGTAGGACTCCGTGGCTGCACTTCTCTCGGAGTCTGGCCTGAAGGTCAAGTCTTTGAGTCACCGCCAAACACTTCCTCAGGTCCTGGCCCATAAATCCCTGTCAGGATTGAGAACCAGTATGTTTTCCCTGAGATCAATGGAAATAATTACAGCTTCAGAGCATACAAAACAGAACAAGCCCACAAAGACACCCTCTGGATTTTGACCAGCAGAGAAAATGTTGACAGTGACTTTCAAAATCACTCCAGATGCAGCTGAGAGCTAACAAAGCCACCAGGTGATAACCATTCAAGGTCCTTTGTTCAGGGGCAAACAGGAAGCCCTCATCTGGGGGTGATATCTTGCTGAAAGAGCCAAGTCTTTTGGAGTAGGGGGTGGAAATCGTGCTTGTTGGGCAATGTGAGTCTGTGTAGCTCTTAGAGACTGCATGACCTTTATTTAGTTTTAAGTTTTTCCCTTTAAAAGTAAATAGGCATACCCAGAATTACAACACAAAATTTCTTTAAAGAAAATGAGTTCTTATTCTGCCTTGATTTGGAATATTTGAAAACGCTGGCTTAGTGTTGTCCTTCAGTTCAAACCAACATACAACCCCAAAGACACATTTAAAGCCAAAAGTGCCTTTTTTTTTTTTTTTTAAAGAAGGAAACGACTTTTAAATCCTTACAGTTCGTGTCGACTTCAGTGGGAGAGGTAGCTACTCAGAAACTCGGGTTTTTTTCTCCTTCTTTTCATAATACAATGAATTTTAAAAAGCAAGCCCACTCATTACTGAAATTACCCCAGGCCTACTCACCGGAGTCAAATTGATTGACTGCAGTTACATAAGGCACAGCTGCCTTTGTTTCTCGACACCCTCCCTGTGCTCATGTTAGTCCTTGGCCTTTACCCTTTGATTTGCTTTCCTTGGAAGAGATCAAACCAAGGAAAAATCCGGAGCACTAAGAAGTGAGGCGCGTGAACAAGGAGAGAAGCAGAGGCAGGCCTCAGAACAATGGACAGAATGTCCGACTTGCAGCTGTCGATTTTTGAAGGGGAAAGTCATGGGAAAGCGGGTGGCGCCTGTGGCAGGGAGGCTCTCATGAATGTCACTTGTCCATTGCAAGAGACAGAAGAATCAAGGGCTGAGCCCCAAGAAAGAATTTTTTCTAACCCAATGTCCCAGTTAAAGTTCATAGGAGAACCACAGGCCCAAGGGTGAACCTGAAGCCTTGCTTGGGATTATGTGTTCCATTCAACCCTCGGGTGAGCAGGCAGAAGGTTCCCATGATGTCAGGTGTACAGTGGAAACCTGGACAGAAAAGGCAGCAGAGAAGGATGCTACTTGGAAGGGAACAGGGTCAGCTTCCCGCGGGGATGCGGACACAGAGTCCACGGTGCTATTCTGTTGGTTGCTGATTGCGGACCTGACTGACATCAGCCCCTGCTGATGCCTGTTAACACTGAGCTTTTTCAGAATACAGCCCCGGCTTGGTAGGTTGATGCTAAATTAAACCAAAAGCTAGGGGGGAAGTCAATTTCTATTTCTGGCTGCTTTAGACAATATGGAGTCCTGGGTGGGAAGGTTCACCAACAGAGTGGATTTTCCAGGAAGTGCTGAGGTCTTCCTGAGCTTTGACGCCAGAATGTTGGCAATAGCTTCAAGTTAGCACTTTTTTTCCCTACTAGAGTATTTACCTTTTAAGTAAGCAGAAATTTTCCTGGGATATACTGCCCTCTGCTGGCAATGGCAGATACTTCACTTCTCTTTCATCAGCTGCAAAGGATAGAATGAAATAAGTTGATTTAATAAATAACCCTCATGGGCAATGAAGAAATCACATGTGAAATCCTTTAAATAAAAGCTTACTGAGTTTATAATAAATGAATAATAAATAAATAAATAAATAAAAGATAAATTAATTATTAATTTGGCTTTTTACCCCCTCCTTGGCAACTCCTCAAAACATAAACAACAGCAGCCCCAAATTCTCACCCACCCTAAAAAGTGTAGGGATTTGTAATATATAATAAATTGATCAAAGGATTCCATTCAGCTATTTATAAACCTTCCCACAACCTCCTAAAACATAGCAGGGGAGGTTATTTTAGATAAACTCTGGCTGTCTTGTATTTATGCTTTAATGAGCTCCCAGGTGGACAGTTTCATAAATCCACCATCATGTGTCCAGCATCTCCTTGATTAGTTAATATTTACTGAAGACTAAACCATTCAACCTCCCTAAACAGTAGATTCCATCTGTACTCCTCACTGGGCAGAAACTGCTACAGTCAAACAAAACAGAAGAAACCAGAGATGCCCCAGCTCTTCTTCAAAGCCCAGCAAAACTTCCCCGTGGTTTTTGAGTCACAGCACTCAAACTTGATAGTCCATGAAATAGTTCGCCTGCCGCCAGAGACTTGTTTAGTGCACTCTGATATGATCAAACCCATGCTCAAAGGAACAAAGCTGCAGTGAAACTCAGCTGCAGAACCTGGATGAGAAATAATTGTCTCAAAATCCTCAGCCCATGGCTCCATCAGCCAAACGAGGCTGTGTCTTTATTAGTAATCAGAAGGAATCTGGTACATCGAAGACTTTATCACCAACCATGCCCATGGGTGAATTCTAATTAAGGCAATTTTATGGCTTAAGAGACAGCCCAAACTTGAAAACATTTTTAAGAAAGGGAAGCTGCCTTAAAGCCAGAAGATGTGAGCTGATCTGTTTGTCTAACCTAGGTGGGCTCTAGAGTCAGTTACGTTCTCTTGTTTATAATTATTTGGGGGTTTGGAGTTTTCTCGAGTGACTTTCTCCTCTCTTCTTTAAATTAAAGAGCAGCGTGCAGGCTGCTTCATTTGGTTCTGCTTGGGTAAGCTTCTACAGTGAATTGGGGTGTCCCATCACTTCCTGGAGGAACAGTTGGCTGCTGAGAGCAGGTTTATTTAAAGCAAGAAATTTCTTTAAATAAGTCTTTGGTCACGCTGTGGAGGGGGTTGCAAATGCAGCCTGACTGAGACTACCCATGCATGGGGAAGCCTGTAAAGGAATCTCTGCTTGTCTGACCATGTAAGTCCTAAGGAAGGCTTTATTTTAAATGCAAGACTTTATGTTCATTTTATTATACACAGTCTTAATTTGCGCCCCAAAAGAGGGGCTCCAGGGCGGACATAAAATTAACTTCTCTTTCAGTGTGCTAACCTTTTGGTTTTAATTTATTCACTTGTCAATCTTATGAATGCCTGGTGAACTCAGGCTATTGATTGCCGTGGCCAATGCTATTTTTCCTGTTTATTATAATATATTGTCCCATTGTTACCGGCGTTTGCACTCAGCTAGGTTTCCCACACAGTGGACAGGAAACCGTTCCATGGCATCAGACTTCCTTAGATTGATTTTCCAGGGGCTGGGAGGGACCTGCCCACTCCTAGCTCTTTGTGCTGGGACTGCCCAAGGGCCCCAGCAAGCCTCCTTGGACACTTCCTCCCAGGCCCCAGAGTGGGGGTGGCCTGTCGCCCCTCCCGAGACAGTCCCCGAAACCCTGGGAAACGCTCCTTATCAGTGCCAAGGTTATGTCATTTCTTTTTACATACGATGTTTATTGTTTTTAGAGCCAGCACTGTGGGAATGTTCTTTTCAGGCGCGACAATAGGGGAGCCACAGAGGCACACTGCTGAAACCCCAGCCCGGAGTCGCGGGCCTTCCATGCAGCTGGGTAGGGTGGCTCTGCACAGGCTCCTGAATTAATTGAATCAAAGATTCAGCACTAGTCTTTAAACAGGATCTTGCCGGTGGGTTGCTTGAAACACCAAGAACGCTTTTAAGGTGGTTCAGGAAATGAATCCGTTCCTTTCCCCTCCTCCCTTCCCCCACTCTAACTCCTTCTGCTCGCTCTCTCCCTCCTCCATCTCTTCTCTCTTTCCTCCCTTCCCGGCTCTTTTCTCTCTCCCCTCCTCCTCTCTTCTCTCCCCTCCTCTCCCTCTCTTCCTCCCTCCTTTCAACACTGCTGCTACTATTTTTTTTTCCTAAATACCCCCAAGCTTTGAAGGCAAGCATCAGCACGCAACCCATGATTTGGGATTTAAGAGACACCTGCCCTACATATAGGCTCCCAGTTTGAAATAATTTGAAACTCAACAAATTGCCTGAGACAACACATGTGGGGTTTTCATATTTTAGAAAAGTAGGTCGCTACAATTATTGACTTGCTCAAGTATGCACCATCAAACTAAGTCATTATAATTTTTTTTATCATAAATTTGCTTTCTTAGCAATAGTTTATCGTGAAAATTTACCCATACCATGTAGTAGATAATATTATTAAAAAACTGAGTGCTATCCTTTGGAAGGAGTTATTAATTTACAGCCCGAAATCACGTATCCCCCAAGGAATTCATTATCAATTAGAGAATCTCCTCCAGGAGGCGGGCAGATGAAAGAGTTCCAACCACAGGCTCAGGCCACCGAGGCGCTGGTGTGTGAAAGGCACTTTGGACTCTCCTGGTTCCTCTGTTTTGAAGTGCAGGGGTTTGCCGGGGTGGGAGGAAGAAAGAGCGTTTGTTCTAAGGACCCCATCAAGGGGAGCCTAGTTTGGGCTTCCGTGAATACATCCCGAGGCCAGGGACATAGCTTCTGCTCTAAGATAGTAGATATCCAGCGAGAGTCCTTGCTTCCTGAGAGAGACCCAGGGCGTTCATTCAGATTCAGATCAGTTGAAAAAATAGATCCAACTTGTTTACCTCAGCAGGGGGTGGCACTCACAAGGGGTAACAGCCTCGGCTTTTGCTGCGTTTCTGTGAACCGTCTTGGAGGTTTAAACTGACTAGAACTGGTGGAATCTCAGACGGGCTTTCAGATATGTATACATTGGAGATACTTGAGTTGTTCTTTGGCTCATTTGGAAACGGGACCCACTTTTGTCTTGGGAAGAAGCCACCAGATACATGGTTTCCCTCTTAAGGGAGTAGGCATTTCCTTCTTTCATACATAGTGATTCATACTGGAGTTGACTAAGTATTGGGGGATGTGTAGGTAAGTTCTGCTTCACAGCAAAATGGGAATACCCATAGACAAGATGCCACCCCTATCTGCAGGAAGGGGCTGACAGTTACCTCAGAGCTGGTCTGAGTCATAGTAGAAGCAGGCAGACCATGAAGAAGGCCAGAGAAGAGGTCATTTGTGGCACCTCTAAGGGGCATTTCCTCACGTTGTCTGTATCACTTTCTTTTTAAAGACATAATTGTAAAGATTTACCTTTTGTTTACCCTTGCACCCCCCCCCCCGTGTGTGTGTGTGTGTGTGTGTGTGTGCTCTCACGTGCACACACATGGGTGCAAGTGCACAAGCTTGTGAAGGTACCCCATGTATGTGCAGGTGCCCACAGAGGTCAGAAGAAGGTATTAGATCTCTTTGGTGTCGCAGTTAGAGGTGGTTGTGACCTGGATGCTGGCAATGGGTGCTGGGAACAAAATACCGATTATCTTAAAGAGAAGTTGAAAAACCAGCCTGTCTCAATCTTAGGCTTAAACGCCGTCTTACAGTAACGACAAACTAAGTTCATCCCTGTTTATGATACAACCTCTGTTTCTCAAGGATTGGGCCATGCCTCACCTGTGACCTTATCTACAAATGATTCTGCTTTGCCTGTCCAAGGAATGGAAATCATGGCTTTTGTTTCAATCCTATCTTGGTTTCCAAAGGTTGTCTGGCCACCTGTGACTATCTTGCTGTGACTGCCTTTTGTTATGACTGCCTTGTTATGCCCACCTTGCAACTGTGTCTGTTTCTGGAGGGACTAACTTGTTATGCTTATGTCCCACTGCTGTAACCCCATCTGTTTTGCCTAACAAATCTCCCGTTTGGAAAACCCCTACCCCTAAGCTATAAAAACCTTGTCTTTCTGGAATCCAATGCTCATCTCTCAAACCCTGTCTTAGGAGGAGGCAGCCCATGTACATAATAACTGGGAAAGGGGGTAACATTCGAAATGTAAATAAATAAAATATCCAACAAAATAAAAACAGGCTTGCCTTTAATTAATTGCTTATTTTAATTAATTTGGTCATGATGATTTGGGTCAGTGGTCTTTCTCCTCCCATCTTTGGGATTAACACAGAAAGTGTTCTTAACTGCTGAGCCATCTCTACAGCCTATTTGCTTTTCTCTTACTCCGGTAGTTTTACTTGTATGTAGTAAGCCTTAAGCAGCAGCCAAGCTGACACACTAGAGTTGTAGTACTTGGGAGGTGGAGGCAAGGCCATCCTTGGCTACATAATCAGTTTGAGGGTAGCCTGAGCTACCTGATACTCTCAAAGAGGGATGGGGGTGGGGAGGAAGACTTTAACCTATATTAACAGATCAAGATTAAGTGAACTGGATCCAGATATTTTTATTTACAGTTTTAATAGAATAGCCCCTAAGAGATCCCCACCCAGAGGTTACAAAGATGCCATTTAGAGGGACTTTATGGAATGACCATTGTTCTCCTGGCAGAGTGTTTAGCAGCAGACTTCTCAGATATTTTCTTTCATCTGTTATTTTGAAACTAGAGATGGATCCAGGAAGGGCGAGGAATTTAAATGCGTGGGGAAGGAGGCACTAGAGCAGATGCGTTTGAGAAGTACTGGGGACACTGACAGTTCTGCCATGGTGCTTGCCTTATCCACCGGGGTGTCATCTAGAACTTTATTTCCCTAATCTATCTCATCTTGCTCCACATCCCAAGTCCTATGAATGGAGAAGCAGAGGGTACTGGGTAGTCACTGAGCAGCACTGGCTTGAGCTGGGGCCTGAGGGAGTTCACAAGCTCAGCAGAAGGGACCCTGAATTGTCACTGACAGACTGATGTTCTGGGTGTAGGAGTGAAAGGTATTAGGAAAATGGGGAGCTTCAAACTGTGATGTCAAAACCTTCAAACTCGGTGAGGTTCCCTGGGGGGGGGGGGCATGTCAGAACAAAGAATCCAGGGGCCATAGAAACCCAAGCAGACCAACTGAGGGCCACAAGTCTTAGTTAAGTGGGAGAAAGGTACAGTAAAAGACCTTGAGGATGTCACAAAGATGGCTACAGCAAATCTGGCAGAACCCTGACTGAGAAGGCCCATTTGTTATGGAGCAAGTGTTTTGTATGTGGAGATTTGTTTAAGGCCTGATGTGGGAGTATAGATTGTCACACCTGATCCATTCTGCTTTCCATGGGTGATTTATAGGAATTATACAATGGAGGGAGGAAGTCTTCAAACACGGGAATTCACCTACTGCTCTGGGGACTTTTTCTGTGCTGCGAGCTCCATACTATGTTTTGCTAAAGAATAGAGGAAGCCCACGTCTCAGAGCCCCCAAAACGTGCACAAAAGGTTGTCATCCCATATCCTTAATGTGAATCATCTCAAAGTCAAAACAGGAGGCAGGTCACCTCACAGGGCAGAGCATCTACTAAGCCACACCTACCAGGACTGGCAGCTGGTGAACTTCTTTCCTTTAATAGCCTTTGCTCTGCCTCAGTTTTGAAACAGTCTAAGGAAGAGAATGTCACCAACAAAGGGAAGAGGAGTCTGCTCAGGCTGGAGCAGGAAGTAAATACGACTTATCAAAGACAAACAAGTCTGATTGACAGCTTTCTTTGAATCTTCAGTGTCTGTCTCACAAACAGAGCAGGCTAATTACTACCTGGACATTGAGGAGGAGAGAGAGTGAGAGACCCATCTCTTGAGAGTTGTCCAAGGGACTTTTTTTTGGTTTTTCGAGACAGGATTTCTCTGTGAAGCCCTGGCTGTCCTGGAACTCACTCTGTAGACCAGGCTGGCCTCAAGGGACCTTTTAAAACAGAAGGATTGTAGTTTCCAGGAAGATAAAAGCTGGGGAGGTATTTGTAGGCTCAGATGATAAAAACGTCTCAGCAGCACTTTCCAGAGTCATTTCTGTGAAGTGTTCGAGGCAAAAAACAGATGGAGGCAAGGGAGGAAGGGAGGGAGGATGGCCTGAGAGTCTCCCTTTTATCACCTTGAAGCAGCAAGTCTGAGGAGAGAAAGAACTGAAGATCTGCAAGCTGCCGGGCTTTGTTTATTTTATTTTAGGGAGTAACTGAAGATGCTTCGAAGCTGGAATAAGAGAGAGAGAGAGAGAGAGAGAGAGAGAGAGAGAGAGAGAGAGAGAGAGAGAGAGAAATGGAAGGAAAATTAAGGAAGATGGGGGAGGGGAAGGAAGAAGGGCTTCATCCTCAGTCCACTGGTGTGGTTATAGTTATAGCAAGAAACCACACGAACTGATAAATCTTAAAGAACATACATTTTATTTTTCTCCAGTCTTAAGTCCTCAAGATCAAGGAAAGCTCTTTGATAAGAATGCTCTTTTGCTCATGGACAAAATATTTGGCCACTACTTTGACATGGAAGACAGGCAATGGAGTTCCACATGGTCTCTGTCAGATGGAATTTGAAGACCCTTCTTTTCTAGTGAGTTAATTATCCCATCTCTGAGGCTGGAACCCCGTGGCCCTCTCATGCTCCAGAGGCTTACCTGCAAATGTTGTTGCCTTTGGGAGACAAGATTTCTAATGTTCAGGCTGTAGTATTCAATCCCTGTGTTGCCTCAGATGTATGTCTTTCCCGTGTACTGAAGAGGTCAGCTCAGGAACTTTGGAAAATTCCACCCGACCCCCGAACACGCAGGCATCCCTCTCCTCCTGGAAGAAACAGGTTAGAGAGCACATAGGCTGGAAGGGAGGGGCTGATTAAGCCCCTACTACCCTCATTCTCTAAGATGAATCAATTTAAAAGTCACACTGTTCTGCCAACCACATTGCGCCTAATGGCTGTTGCTCTAAAATCTATAAAAGCTCGCTGAACGGGCTGCTCGGAGTCATTCTCTCCCTCCTTGATGTGCAGGGTGACCCCAGCATGCTGGAACAATAAATTCCTCTTGCTTTTTGCATCGATCCCCAAATCCATGGTGTTCACTTGGGGGTCTCCAGTAAGCAAAGGCTTGCCAGAGTCTTATAGTACAAAATAACGAAAGTCATTACATTTCAAGCCCCTACCCAATCAAAACTCATTGCAAAATCAACTCCAAATTTTTAGTTCTATATAAATTTTGAGCTCCATGACAATAGTGGAACATGCACGGAAAAGGTATTTTTAGTATAGACAGGAACAAGGGAGATCAAAAAACAGAAGTAATGAGAAAGGAGCCAAGTATGGTTACTCTTTAGATAGAAACCATACATCTGTAGGGCTGAAGAACCATCATCCTCTTTGACTCCATGTTGTGACTTCTAGTCCCACAGTGGTGGCAGCATCTGTCCCTTGATTAGAGGCAGTAGCCTTGTAGCCATTCCCTGCCTATGCTCTGCCCATGGCAGTTTGTCTTTAGTGTGTGCATTCGTCACTTTTCTTGTCGCAGTGACTAAACACGTAGCAGGAGCAGCTTCAGGAAGGAGGGGCTTATTTTGGCTCACAGTGTGAGGTCACACAGTCCATCATGGTGGGAAAAGCATGACGGTAACATCATAAAACGGCTGGGCACCTTATACTCCTAATCAAGAAGCAGAGAACTGAATGCTTGTGTCCAGCCTGATACTCCTTTTATTCAGACTCCATGAGAAGAGATAGTGCCACCTCTATTTACCATAGTTCTCCTGTCACTTAAACTTTTCTGGAAACACCTTCTTAGACATGTCCAAAAGTATGATTCCAATTCTGGTGGGGCTGATTAGCCGTCACAGGTGGAGGTTGATGTGCATTTTGGGTCTCTGTATTCTGTGAGCCAGCAGAGGGTGCCACATGTTGACATCGCTGTTTTGAGGTGGCCATATCATTGTAAGATGTCCTGGTACATAGCCAGAGGTCCTAGTACCATGAATGAGGAGTGGAGCCTGGGAAGGGGCAGGGCAACAGGTAGGATATGCAGGAATGTGAGCACTCTATTGCTTTTTCCTAGAAACTAGTCTTCACCCCTACCCTTCCCAACTGCAGGCTTCTGGGCTGTGATATGGAAAATATCTCTGAAACTGCAGTAGGAGGATTATCCTCTGTGAGTCACCTTCAGAGTCACTCTTCCCTTGCCTGAGAGAGCCACACGCGATCTCTGTTGAGACGGCCAATTCATGCCAATCTCTTGTCCATTGACCACTTGGTATGATTTTAATGTCTCACAGTTGAGAAATGAGTAAGTGGAAAAACTCCAGGGTTTAAATTTCTGCCTCTATTTTCAGGTCATCTTTCCCTCTTCCGATTGCTATAAACATCCAGGGACCACCCATTCAACACTGGAAATCAGTCCAGCTCAGTGTCTATAGTCCCTGCTTGCAAGTTATGCCTTCCACAGAACATTAGAACGCAGACACAGTTCATCATTCTCCACAGGATTGCCCAGACAGTCTCCAATGGCTGAAGCCTTCTCTGTAGCTGCCCATTTCCTTTTCTGAGTTTTATCAGACGTCCTTACTGGGCTCATTTTCAGAGTTATAGAGGCTTCTACAGAATATACCTCAAGCATTCCCCTCCTTTGTCCCCTGCATACCTCCAGAGATATTCAGCGCATTGGTCTATATGTTCCAGAACACCCACACTGCTCTTTCGTCTGAGTCTGTCATGTAACTGAATACCAAAGACTATGTGACTTGGAACAAAACAGTTCATGACCTGTGTTTCTAGGATCTAGAAGTCCAAGGCAAAGGCATGGTTGGCTCAAACATCTATTCATGTTCAATAGACACTACCTTCTTGCTGTGTCTTCACACAACCACACAGTGGAGGAGACTCTTCCAGAAGTATCTTTTAAAAAAGCACCAATCCCATCCCTAATCACCCACCAAAGGCCACTTTCAAATGCCACGTACTAGGAACTAGGAGTCAGTATAAGGGCTGGGTGAGGGAGGCCACAAACATTACATCTATAGCAAGAAGTAGAATGTGCCTGAGCAGGTGGGTTCAAGGGAGGAGGAGCCTTTGTTATCGACCTTCCTCCTACCCCGAAGCATATCCCCAGGGTTCCTGACACTGTCTCCACACACAGTTTTCTCACCTGGATGCAACCCTCTGGCTTTCCTCTCTTGACTAATGCCTCATCTTCATGAACTATGCAAAGGAAAATCCCACTGCGTTTGAAGAATTTAGACAATCTTCCCCAAGTAGCCTTCTAAGTGTCATTCCTACCTGATTGAAGAATGCCTGTATCTTGCTGTCACAGTTACTTTTCCTGTTGGGATTAAAATATCCAAGGAAAGCAGCTTAGGAGAGGAAGGGTTCAAGGTTACAGTCTGTCCTGCTGAGGGAGTCAAGGAGGCAGGAACCAGAAGCAGCTGGTCACATTGCACCTGCAAAAGAGGAGCAGAGAGAAGTGCATCCTGTGCACAGCTCCCTTCGTTTCATTTTGTACAAGACTCAACCATAGAGACTGGGGCTGCAGTCCTTTAGGGTGGGTCTCCCCTTCACCTCTAACCTGGGGACTTAGGTCCTTGACGATTCTAGGTTCTGTCACATTGACAATCAAACCTAACCACCAGAGCTGCTGACAAAGCTTTATTAAAGGTTTTTAAAATAATTTTTCATTAGCTACATCTGGATAAAACCAGATGCCTTACCTTGGAACGAACAAGAGATGTTCCCCAAGCCTCTTCAGGATCTTGTACCCTTACTTTTTACACATCTGGTTTATGGTCGGGCTAGACTGTGCATTGTTTTTAAGCATGTTATGTAGGTCCTAGAGAATGTCAACTAGGGTCAGAGTTCTCACTCACTACCTGTCAGTTTTGTAGAGCTAAGCAAATTAAAAATACTAGCAAGTTTTCACATCTGTGATGTAAAACGTACTGTATGTGTTCCACTGAATTATGGAGAGAATTAAATAGATTAAATGGTGAGCTTCCATCTCAGTGAGACACTGTCTCAGGGCAATGAGGTGGACAGCAATAGAGGAACACACTGAGGGCTTGCTCAAGCACAGGTGCAGGAGACCCACACTCACAGGTGCAGGAGACCCACACTCACAGGTGCAGGAACCCCCATCCTCATAGGGGCAGGAACCTCACACTCACAGGTGCATAATCCCCACACTCACAGATACTTGATCTCTACCCTCACAGGTGCATGGTCCTGACATTCACAGGTGCACAGTCCTGACACTCACAGGTTCATAATCCACACTCTCACAAGTGTATGATCCCCACAGTCTCAGATGCATGGTTCTCACAGTCACAGGTGCAAGAGCTCTATACTCACAGGTACATGAACCCCACACTCACAGATGCAGGAGCCTCCCACTCACAGGTGCACAAATCTTACACTCACAGGTGCATGATCCCCACACTCACAGGTGCAGGAGCCCCCCACTCACAGGTGCACAAACTTTACACTCACAGGTGCAGGAACCCCATACTCACAGGTGCAAGAGCACCTGCCCCACACTCACAGGTGCACAAACCTTACACTCACAGGTGCAGGAGCCCCATACTCACAGGTACATGATCCCCACACTCACAGGTACACAAACCTTACACTCACAGGTGCAGGAGCCCCATACTCACAGGTACACAAACCTTAAACTCACAGGTGCAGGAGCCCCACACTCACAGGCACACAAACCTTACACTCACAGGTGCAGGAGCCCCACACTCACAGACACACAAACCTTACACTCACAGGGCAGGAGCCCCATACTCAAGGTTACATCATAAACACAAACCCTTCCAGACAAACCAGCAGACATATAAACAGACAAGAACCATGTAAAACAGATATGTCTTAATTTTCTGTGGCCTTCATAGCAGTTGAAAGCAAAAGTATCAACTCTTCTGCGAAATAAAACCAAATCAAAATCTATTGTGAGTCCTGAAGGTAAACAGCAAAGTTGGTAAGAGAAAAGAATCTGGAAACACGGGCCAGTTTTCCTGTTCTATAAAGTGGAAGTTCCTTCTCTGGCAAATGTCACAGTGTGTGGCACGTGTACAGCAGTCAGTCCTGGAGGCTACAATAGGAGTTTCCAATGCTAAATGTCCAGCACAGATGGAGGAGATCATTTTGGGAAACCTCTTAAGTTGTCGTTTTACTGACCCCTCACTGTCTTGGCAGGTGGCTCTCACACCATACTCAGCTTCACTCAATGCCGACTCCTCCTCCGTCTTATGTGTATGGGTATTTTCCATTTATTTATATGTGCCACCTGCATGCTTGGTGCCCACAAAGACCAGCAGGGTATATCTGATGCTCTAGAACTGGAGTTACAGGCTGTGAGCTGCTAGGGGGTTTGTGGAGACTCAAACCCAGGTCCTCTGCAACAACAATCTGTGTGCTCTTACCTGCTTGAGCCATCCTTCCAGCCCCAGGTCATTAAGGATATCTTTGCCACTTGAGTTTGTGAAGCAAAAAGTAATCAACATTGTGATTTAAGAGCATACACAGATGTGATTGCTCTCATCTGAGAATAATAAGGAGGTTAAAATTGGACTCAATTAAAACTTTCAATGAATTGAAACTTTGTACAAAATTAAGTAACACTTGAGGCCTTTCCTGCTAAGATCCTCTTTGCAAAAGCAGAGAGGCAGCCGATTCACAGCTGCTGTGCTCTGCATAGGCTGTCAGGACCCACAGTCCCCTCTTCTCCTTTTCCCAAGGAGACAAAGTCAGCCAACTGTTGCCATTTTTTAGATGGGAAGCTCCTTGGGATCAGCCCATGGTGGATAGCCAGTTCTAAGCCAAACTCAGATCCCAGGGAGACTGGGCGGCACTTTAAATCAGCAAGCCTAGTGCTTTCACATAGCATTTCTTAGTACTGGTGGTGTTACGGACTTTATAGATACCATGGTTTGAATGGGCTGTGTCCCCATGTGGTTCCTAGCTGGTGGCACTGCCTAGGAGGTTCTATGGCACTGGAGACTTGATGGAAGAGGGTCTCAAGGGCTTTGGGATTCTATAGTCATGTCCAGTCTCTGTCTCCCGTTCTGCTGGGACGTCAGCAAGCATCGTCATTTCTGTCACTATGGTCCTAAGCCCTAACCCCATGCCTACTCCAGCATGATGAACTGACCTCAAACCACGTGCAGAAATATACCCTCCCTTCCTTAATTGTTGCTCAGAGGGAGTCTGTCTGCAGCAATGTGAGACCCAACCCATATAATTGGGCTGGTTGACCTGATTTTACCTGTTACCAGCGATTTTTATTTTCTTTCTTGCCCACAATGCATTTTCTCTCCAATATAATTGTTTGCCACATAACGAAATACATAAGAACTTGGTTTTGTTACAAACAATACCCTAACCTGAGGTATAGTGGTGCTACTCCAAATTGCTGACATAGACAATGAGCTTATCTGACCAGAAGTGTGTGTGTATGTGTGTGTGTATATGTGTGTGTTTGTATGTGTGTGCAGGAGTGTGTGTGTGTGAGAGAGTGTGTGAGTGTATGTATGCGTGTGAGTGTGTATGTGTGTATGGATGTGTAAGTGAGTGTATGTATGTCTGTGTGTGTGAATGTATGTGTATGTGTGTATGTGTGTGCATGAGTGTGTAAGTGTATTAGTGTGTGTGTATGTGCGTGTATGTGTATGTATGTATGAATGTGTGAATGTGTGTGAATGTGTGTGTGTGAGAGTATGTGAGAATGTGTATGCATGTGAGTGTGTGTATGTGTGTATGGATGTGTGTGTGTGAATGTGTGTGTATGTGTGTGCATGAGTGTGTAAGTGTATTAGTGTGTGTGTATGTGCGTGTATGTGCGTGTATGTGTATGTATGTATGAATGTGTGTGTATGTGTGTGTATGTATGCATGAGTGTGTAAGTGTATGTGAGTGTGTATGTGTGTATGTGTATATGTATGTGTATGTGTGTATGTATGTGTGCATATGTGTGTATGTGAGTGTGTATGTGTGAGTGTGTGTGTGTTTGTGTGTGTAAAATTGTGGAGTGAAATGTCAGCACAGAGAGACAGATCACATGCTGTGAACAAGTGACCACAACTCTAACCACAACCAAGGAAACTTTGAAGAGGAGGAGGGCTTGAGAAGATGAGGGAGTACTGGGAGTCGAGCTCAGGTACAGGATCTGGAGAAGCGTTGCATGATTCAACTCTCAGCACCACAAAAAGAAAAGGAAAAAGGTCAGTGAGGTAGAAGCTACTATTTGCTGGCAAATAGATCAATATTGCAAGTGTTACACTAAGAAGGGACTGCTTCTACTGTTCAGGTTTAGTCTGGAAGCTTCATTTTCTCAGGAAAGACTGATGCTTCTCCCTACAGGAAAACAGTGTCTTGTGTACAGGTCCAGAGAAATCTCCTGCTTGCCCTTGGGCACGGAAGGCAGGCAGAACACAGCAGACCCTGCTTTATACTGCACAGACTTAGAGAGCTGAACAAAGTCATTCTGCTGAGGGATTCTTCCTCAGACTCACCTCAAGATCATATGCTTCCTGTTGCAGGCTTTGAGAAGCAGCCCTGGGCTCGGCCAGCTAACCAGCCAAGGCGAAAGCAATTAGAATCATCTTTTTTTTTTTTTCTTTTCTATGATGTCCTGGAAATCATTGGATGAATGTGAGCTACCCTGTGGTACTGGGAATGTTGTTCTTGCTGATGCAGGGTAATTTATAGCCTTCTTCCGGTTTGGAACTCAACAAACAAATGAAGATTGGTCTTGTGGATGTTTTAAAACATTTATCCCTGGACTAGAAAACAGAGAAGTTGGTTTTGAGGCACACACTCTACTGATTAATCCGTTTGCTTAACTCAATTTTTAGCACCTTAAAACATTACAGATGCAGCACCTGGTTCTAAAGATTTCTTGTTCTTTATTACTTTTTAAGTCTTTGAATTTACTTTTAAATCTATTCACTATGTTGCTGATGAGTCTCCTTAAAGAATAGTCTTCTTTGGAAAAAAAAATCATAATTTCCTTTTCTTCCTGGAAGTGATTGAGGGCCTGAAGTGTACTTGAAATATTGTAAGGATATTAACCGCATAAAATGAGAAAATGGGAACCGAGCTATGAATTTAGAAAGAGAATTTTTGTCATGTGGATATGTGCCAACTGGAGACTGTGAGGGGAAATCAGGCATTTGATGCCTGGTTACCCTCTGCTGTCCCTTTCAGAGAATGTTTCCTTTTGTGAAAAGATGCTGCTCCAAATTCTTATTTATGAGTTCTGATTCTTTCTGTTGTTTAAGGTCAAAAACTAAGCTTGTTCCTGACTCGATTTCTCTTTCCTCAGAAACAAAACCAATGAGGGTATGGGAGGGAGGGAAACTAATACACTCTGGTGATGTCATCATCAGCTGCTGATGACATCATCTCTCTAGCATTCACATTACTTTTTCCAAGTAGTTGTACTGGTTGGTTTTGTGTTCAGCTTGACACAGGCTGGAGTTATCATAGAGAAAGGAGCTTCCCTTGAGGAAATGCCTCTATGAGATCCAGCTGTAAGGCATTTTCTCAATTAGTGATCAAGGGTGGGAGGACCCATTGTGGGTGGTGCCATCCCTGGCTGGTAGTCCTGGGTTCTATAAGAGAGCAAGCTGAACAAGCCAGGGGAAGCAAGCCAGTAAGAAACATCCCTCCATGGCCTCTGTATCAGTTCCTGCTTCCTGACCTGCTTGAGTTCCAGTCCTGACTTCCTTTGGTGATGAACAGCAAAGTGGAAGTGTAAGCTGAATAAAACCTTTCCTCCCCAACTTGCATCTTGGTCATGAGGTTTGTGCAGGAATACGAACCCTGACTAAGACAGTGGCCCTCAATGCAAGTGTTGATGAGATAGATGGAAGCTCTTTCTTTGAACTGGACATGGGAGAGATGAAGACAGCTGTGGTGTGGCAGTGGATCTCATGCCTTTCTTGATAAGTACAGAGCGAAAAGACAAAGGGGGTGACCATGGACTTGCCTGGAGAGTCCAGGGATGTGACATTTCCTGAGAGAGGCACTCAGCATCATCGTCATCCCCACTCGAGTTCTGAGAGACATATGAGTGATGGTTAAGGTTCATCTCAATTGTCAACGAGATCTAGACTCTCCTGGAAATGGGTGGTTGGAAGATGATTCTGATTAAGTTAATCAGGGTGGGAAGATCCACTGTTGGTGGTGCCATTCCTTGGGCTAGATCCTGGACTGTATAACATGGGAAAGTGATCAGATCACAAGCATTCATTCTCTCTGTTTCTTGACTATTTGTCAGTGTGACCACCAGCTTCAAGCTCCTGCTAGTGTGACTTCTCATGATGGCCTGTCAACTGAACTATAAACAAAGCCAACCCTTTCTCCCATAAGGGGCTTTTGTCAGCATATGTTATTACAGCCACAGGTAAAGTAACTAGGATGTGGTGATACTGGTGCTGGAGTTACTATGATATGTGTTTTGATATCTCAAATTGATTTATGTGAATTTAACAACAACATGTACAATCTCAGTTATTTTATTTTATCCTACTTTAAGGAATCAAGATGAAAACTAATAAAACATAAAGAAGAGAAAACCTAGATAGTTTATGTTATCTTTACATTTTTTCCTTAAAACTTGTAATGTGAGGATTTCTATGACAACTTCTTGGCCTTTTTTTCCCCTTTTGTCAAAAGACAAATGCATTCATTTATCCCTGTGTGAACGTTGTTTTCCATTAGAAGACAAGGGCCTGCGAGCGATTCAGCTTTCATGCCACCTTTCACATAGTTTTAAAAGTCTTCATGTTTTCTGTTAATCACTAAAAACCTTTCCCTCATAGTCAGGGCAGCATAAGAATGGTTATACTGAACAAGAAAAATAAGCTTACCTCTATGCCTACGCAGGAGTCGAAAGGGTGCCTGTCCTTATCTCTCAGAAAAGGTGGTACTTAAGAAATTGACTCATTCCATTGGTCATCTGGGAAGCTTGCCTGAATACTCACAATGTCCCTCGGCCACTTGGAGGCTTCCTTAATGTCTCTACATAAACTGTTTCTTAAACTCTTAATCTTGTGTATTCATTGTGCATGGTGCAGTATTACATAATGATGCTTTTACACAACTCTGTGTGCGTGGTAGTGTTAACATAATGATGCTTTCACATGAGTCTATATTCTATGTTGAGTATATCCCCCATGACCACCCATAGCCTCTCTCCTCCTCTTCTCACTTGATCCTTCTGTTAATCTTCTTTCTTCCCCATAGATGTTTTTGCATCTACTTTCATGACATACATACATACATACATACATACATACATACATACCTGTCATACATGCATATATGATTTTATGCATCTGTATAGGAACCACATGTAAGACAACCCACCCTGACTTGACCAAGTGTGATTACCCCCCCCCCCCATTGCACCCACCTTTCCTGTGTCACCTCAAGCAGTTTTCACACCATTTGCTCTTTCTGGCTGATTGGTTATCACACAGGCCTGAATCAATGAAGAATGAACTTGCTTGTGAGTAAAACAAACAGATCCTCGGGCCAGAACAGTGGACTGCTGAGCTCAGCACTCCTAATCAAGCTGATAAGCACGGTACGTTGGGCCATGGAAAGTACCGTCCTTCAGACTCATATCTGAATAGCTTCCTTTTTCCAAGGGATCTTTACCTCCTCTGTGCCCCTTTCAGGCATTTCATCCTCTGAGGGTGTCAATCTGGGGGAAGGGACTTTCCACAGAAACAATTACTTCCCCAGTGTTCTTTTGAAGAGTTCCCAAGCCGTTCCATGGCTCCTTGAAAGCAGGGTCACTCGGTCCTTGTGGTCACTCACTCACTTGGTACTTGTGGTCATTCATGTCCTTGATTTCAGGGCACACTAGAGAAATATCAATGCTATTTGTGAGAGCTGGAGTCCCGATGTGAGGAGAAGTGCACAGAGGGACTCTCTAGACATGCTGGCTCCTGGCTCCCGACAGGAGGCGATACTGGAAGTGACAGTGAGAAAGAGGGCATGGGAAATAAAAGAATACTTGACCCCAGTTTGTATTAAGAGAAGCCCTGTGAATATTGACTAAGGAATATTTTAAAAATCCATATAGGCCATGCCAGGGTATGAGGACCTGGTGGTATACCATGAGCAAAGCCACCACACGCAATGTCTGTGACCTGTTACTATGGCGAAATTCCTTTCTGTTGCATGAGCATAGTGTAGGAGTATAAATTCTGAAAAGGTACAGCTGCCCTGTATCTGTAGATGTCGGGGAAAGTTCACACACACAGAGAACCTTCCTGTGGCATCTGCAGAGGACAGGAAGGAAGGTTTTCTTCTGACTCAGTCTTGAAGTTACATTGGATCCAAACACACTGCTTTCTGCTGCATGGCCCATGTTCAGAAGCTGCCTGCCCTTGTCAGGATTCCTCCGCCTGACCCATACTGGGTAGGACATGATTCTACACACAGGCCTAGTTCCCTGGACTGTACCCTTGGCATTCTCCTTTTCTCTTTCTGATGGAGTAGGCTTTGAGGAAAACACATTGCTTTCTAGAATGTGAATGGGCCTCACCCAAGGTGAAGGTCTAAAGGGCACCAAGGTGACCTCTCCCAAGCAGGATAGAGTCAGTTTTCTATTCTGATGGCCTTCATACTTCAACTGTGACATCTCCAGCCTGAGGGTCTACCCCCCTGTTTTATATATATGCATATATATGGGGGGGGGTGAAGGCATGTGTATCACATGCACACAGACATATGCATGCATATATAAACGCATAATACACATGCACACATACACACATGTGTAGATGATAGTTGCTTTCAGTTGTCAACTTGATGAAATATAGAATCACCTAGAAGACCAGCCTCTGGCATTCCTATGAGGGATTACCATGATTGTGCTAGTTGAGTTGGGAAAGCCAATGCCAAAAACAAGAGCCCAAATCTTCAAACAGTACAGATCTTAGTACAAATAAAACTATGGCACTTTATTTCATAGAAGAAATAAGGAATAACAGTGAAAATATGAAACTGGAGCCCAAAGTTGCATGAATAATAGAGCTCTGACCCCTCCCGTCTCAAAGGAGAGGATGCTGGGGGTGGGAGGAGAGGAGCATCTGAGCATCTGCCAGGTCACAGCTAAGGTCAGGTGAGAGCATTTCAAAGAAACAGAATTTTGCATCTGAAACTTATTTATAATCACTCTTACAGACAAAATTTGGAAGAGTAAGTTCCCATTTGTCTCAGTGTTTGAACCAGGGTTTTATTTTGGTGTGATAAACACATTTTTTTCAATTAAACTTTTTTATAGTTCTGGGACGGACTGAAAGTGTTGTACATGTAAGGCAGGTGACCTACTACTGGCCTTCATCCCAGACCCAGCGGCCGCCTCGTCTGAGAATTAATTAACATTGGCTTCAAATTACTAAACTGAATGAAGTAAGTTTGTTATGTTTTGGAAAATATCACAACTTTTTCTTAATTAGTAATATAAAGGGTATACCATGTTGAGCAAAACCTGGAATTGGCTGTGGTGGAGTCATCAATAGTATGCTTGCTAATTTTATGTCAACCTAACACAACCCGTAGTCATTATTAGGAAGGAGCCTCAACTGAGAAAATGCCTCCTTAGGATAGAGCTGTAGGCAAGCCTGTAGGGAAGTTTCTTAATTAGTGATTGATGGGGTAAGGTCCAGCCTACTATGGGTAGAGCCATCCCTGAGCTGGTGGTCCTGGGTTCTATAAGAAAGCAGGCTGAGCAAGCCATGAGGAGCAAGCCAACAAGCAGTACCCCTCCATGGCTTCTGCATCAGCCCCTGCCTTTAGGTTCCTGTCCTGCCTGAGTTTCTGCCCTGACTTCCTTCAGTGATGGACTGTTACCTGGAAGCATAAGCTGAATAAATCCTTTCCTTCCCATGTTGGTCATGGTGTTTGGTTACAGCAATAGCAACCATAACTAAGACTGATACTGAATACTTTCTGCATTCTGGGGTGAAAAGTCTGTCTTTGTGGTTCTGCCCCCTTCTGGGAGGAGGCATGTTGTGAGTTGGCTTCTTGTCATGTGTCTCAGGGGAACTTGGGTCAGCTCTCTGCTCTGAGTGGTCTCTATGAAAGTATACACTGGCAGCACCACACTGTCTGCCTCCTGTATAAGAATGTGAATTTTCTTACAAATGGCATTGCACTCTGTGAAGATTGTTCTAGAGAGATGTGCATGTGAGCCTTAACGTACATGTATGCCTTCTGTCAGGTGACCATGGGGATCCACAGAGCAGTTGACAGTAGCAGGAAAGGAAGGTGAGGCCCCTCTAGTCTTATGCATCCAGGAGGCCATGTTGGGACAATGTCTGCCAATCACAGATACCAGCTCTCATGTTCATGTTGGCTCCATCATTCTCCCACACCAGAACATGAAGATGTTTGTCCCCCAAGGCTGTTCATGATAGTTTCTCTCTTCTGCTCATGGTCTCATTCAAGACACTAGTGAAACCAGAGTCAGCCTTTAACCAGTGATGCCCTGTTGTAGATTGCTTCCAGTTACTCTCCTGCTGTCTGCATTGTATTTCAATGCTTCTCTCTCCGCCCTACAGTGTGATCTTCACATAGCAGTACTGCACATATCCACCAAATCCAATACCCACTCGCTTCCCCATCTCACGCCAAGTAAAATCAGCAACTTTAGCAAGGTCGGCATGGCCTCATAGTTGCATGCCTCAGGACCACCCTAATTGAGATCGCCCTACCTCAGCTGCTCCCCGTAGGCCCTTTAATCTCATTGCAGTTTCTCAGATGCTGCAGGTAACCTGCCTCAGGGCTTGCTGTGCTTAGAGCACTCATCTGCCAGTAAGCTGTGTAGAAACCCCTTCACATCTTGTGGGCATTTTCTCGGTTGCATAAACCGAGCGTCTTTTCCAGGTAGGGTTACAAACATCTGCCACTCTCTCTGATGACCTGGTTACTCTCCCTGCTTCGGTATAATTATTTGCTCTGTATTTTACTTTCATACTTTAGCCTATTTTATTAAAATATCCACTATTAGGGCATCAATTTTAAAATGTATTACTGGAACTTATTCTCCAGTTTGTTTGTTTGTTTGTTTTCTAATCACTAATACATATTGAGTAAGTTAAGCTGGGCAAAGTAACATTTCCCTATTCCTTTGAGAGTCTTATGTTAGAGTTGTGATGCTTGTAGGTTAGAACAATTGAATAAGCAAAAATTTTCCCTCAGTTTTTGCATGTGTGCTATGTAAAGCTCTGCAGAGATGTACTGAGTGTTTCTGACAAAGAAAAGAATGTTATGAGGTCCTTAAAATTACAGTCTGGGAGAGATGTCTCAGCGGTTAAGAGCACTGACTGCTCTTCCAGAGGTCCTGAGTTCAATTCCCAGCAACCACATGGTGGCTCACAATCATCTGTAATGGGATCCAATGCCCTCTTCTGGTGTGTCTGAAGACAGCTACAGTGTACTCATATAAAATAAAATTACACAATCTGAAATGGTGGTTCTGCCGTTGACTGAACCCAGACAGATTCTCCCAGGGTTGGGTATGTGTGGGAGGCTATGCCTGCGCCATGTGGTCCCCTGAATGATGCGTAGACCGAGAACGTAGTGAGAATTTTGGTTTCCTTCAAACCCAGTTGTGTTATGGGAATGTGTTTTGTTTTAATCCAAGGTGTGGGATATGGCGCTGCTTCAGATTGTCCATGGCAGGTAACTGTGATTTATCTCATGCTCTTGCAGGGATGTGATTCTGCCAGCTGAAGACAGTTTGAATTCTGAGGACTCTTGAGAGGGTATGCAAAAGCCAGAGCCTTGAGAGACAGCTGCTGCTGCTGATTGCTGTTGGCTGAATTGCTAGTTGGAGATACCCTGGTGACAAAGATTGGACTTGCCCCAAGGAACTCCGAGACCCCAATCGGCAGGAAGTAGTCTAACAAGGTCAACCCCTCCTTTCTCCTCTAACCTTCTCTCTCTCCTACCTAGTGTTGGGGGATTGGGGTGGAGAAGGGAGGTTGGGAAAAGAGCCCAAAGTATGTGCTGGCATAATTTTTTGATCTACTTTATTGGGTTTCTGTTTCTCTACCTCTTCCAATCTTTATTCAACCCTGATCCCTTCCAGCTCCCCAACACTAGGAAGGAGAGAGAAGGTTAGAGGAGAAAGGGGGCTTAGACCTCTTTCAGCCAACAAGATAGACTACTTCCTGCTGATTAGGGGTGTTTGATTCCTTGGGGTAAGTCCCATCTTTGTCATCAGGATATCTTCAGCTTCTTTTCATCTGTTTAGTTTGTTTGTGACTACTTGACAAACTGAAACAGCAGCAGGGGGGAGCACCAGAGGGGAGCAGCCATTGCCACTTCCTCCTCTTTTTTCTCTTCCCCTTCCTCCTCTTCTTCCTTCTCCTCCTCTTTCCTTCTTCCTCTCCCTCTTCTTCTCCTTCCTCCTCCTCCCTCCTCCTCCTTGTCTTCTTCTTCTTCTTCGTGCCTCCCACCCCTCTTGAGGCTCTGGCATTTATCCCCTCTCCAGAGTCCCCAGAATTAAACTATTTGTAGCTGACAAAAATTATGCCCCTTCTAGAGCACAAGACAATCATTCTTAGTGACCATGGACAAACTGAAGCAGTTCCATATCCCACACCTGGGATTCAAACAAAAATATACTCACATAACATAACTTGTTCTTTAAAGAAACCAAAACTCTGACCACAGTTCCAGAAGATCACTGTATGTGTGTGGTGGTGGCTGGTTATACCTGCTCCTGGTCCCAGTCAGACCTCCCTGTCTTGTCTGTTGTCATGAAATTCTGTCATGTGCCTCTGTTGCAACATTTCTTATCTTCCCAGCACGATGCACTGTGACCCTCTGAAGCTCAAAGAAATCTTTCCTCTCTTAAGTTGGTTCTTTCAGGCATTTTGATATAGCAACACACAAGTTACACCAAATATTGGTACCAGAAATGGGATTATTTTGATAAAATTGACCATGTGTTTCTTGGGCCTTCAGAATGCAACTTATGGGAGGAATTTGGAAAAATTAGGAGCTGTAGGCTACAGATAACCCTAGAATGTTGTAAACACAGTTATTTGTAGTTCTGAAAAGAGTCCGGGAAACCAAAACACTGATAGGCATGTGAACTGTGAGGGCCCCGTACATGAGATTTCAGATGGAAACTCCTTTGTAGATTAGCTTATGTCATTCATATTTGATTTTTATAATGACTCTTGCTACATTCTGCTCATGACCTGAAACTCTGAGTGAGGCTGAATTTAAAAAAAAGGATGGATTAATTTATTTGGCAAAGGAAGTTTCAATATAGTATATTATACAGTATATCTCAATATAGTGTATCATCCAGCCTATGGTTATTGCTTGCTGCTTTTAGTTGTGTTTATATAAGAACAGGGAACAAAGAAAAGATGAGAATGATTTGGAAAATATGCAGCTGGGCAAGGGAAAGAAAGAGCCTGAACACATTCAAAGTTGTGGACAAGATGGATGCAGGCTGGTGCTGCAATTGCTAATGAGATTAGCATTTAAGGGAAGCCAAACACAGTGCTGGATTATGCATAATGTCTTAGAGGTGAAGCCTTACTTGTAAGTTTCTAGAGTGTAAAACGGACACAAATTTGAAGGATTTTCTCATTGAAGAGGAGGCAGTCATGAGAGAGGCTATGGAACTTGGTCATGTAGGGATATGTTTTTCTTGTTTCAGACACCTGCACGCTCAGCCATTGTTAACTCTGGTCAAAGAATACCAGGATACTTCTTGATCTGCAGGGGAACTTAGCATTGTCCACGTAGTGTTGCTGTTGCAGACATGCAGAATGCAGGAATTATGAGGTCATAAAGGCTTGCGCCTAGATTTCAGATAAAAGCTGAAAAAGTCAGGCAGTGCGTAGCCGGGAGGCCTGAGTGTGGTGGGCATGAAGCTTTGAGGGTGAGACCTAAGTTTCAGTGGAGATCACAGGATGTTGGAGATACTGGCAATGAGGAAGATCGGCCCAGGAAAACTGTAGGCAACAAGTATGGCTGGACCAAGAGAGAATCTGTGCTTCTGCAAATGACAGAGACACAGCCGGGCTTTCCACACCTGTGAGAACTTAGAGGATGGCCACTACGTGCTTTAAATGCCAGAAATGGAACTGTAGCTCTGGAATTTGTCCTGCTGGTCTTCAGTCTTACCTCATTCCGTTCATTACCCTCCTGATGTTCGTCCCTCTCAGAAAGCATTGCTTCTCTCTTGCCATTGTGTATGAGATGTGTGTGGCTTGGGCATTTCCTCTCTCCCTTTTTAGCTTAGTGGATCCTGCAGCTCAAAATTTGCCTTGAGGTAGAGGCAGGTGGATTTCTGAGTTCGAAGCCAGCCTGGTCTACAGAATGAGTTCCAGGACAGCCAGGGCTACAAAGAGAAACCCTGTCTCGAAAAAAAAAAAAAAAAAAAAAAAAAAACCAAAACCAAACAAATAAAAAAAAAAAAAAAAAGAATTTGCCTTGAGTCTCAGAAGAGGTTTCAGGCTTTTGAAAAGTCTTGGTATTGTTAACAGTCTGAGGACTTTTGAAGTTGGATTAATTGTATTTTGGATTATGGAATAGTATGGGATAGTCATGAAACTAGAGTGGAATATAATGGTTTAAATCTGAAATGTCCCTCACAGTCTCACATTCTGAATGGTTGATCCTTGTCTTGTGGTGCTAATGTGAAGTTCATGGGAACGGACAGAGAGATGGAGATACAGACAGATAGACAGACAGAGATGGACAGAGACAGACGGAGAAATGGACAGATGGAGAGATGTACAGACGAAGAGACAGACAGATGAAGAGACAGACAAATGGAGAGATGGACAGAGAGATGGACAGACAGATGGCAGGCAAACAGATGGGCAGACAGAGAGATGGACAGAGAGATGGACAGATGGAGAGACGGAAAGATGGACAGATGGACAGGTGAAAAGACAGACAGAGAGATGTTTAGAGGGAGAGACAGACAGACAGAGATAGACAGACAGAGACAGAGAGCAAGAAACAGAGTCAGCGGGGAATTAGGGAAGAGCCATATCTTGCTGTTTCTTACTGGTCTTATGTTTCATGAAGGAGAGGAAAATCTTACCACTCATTATCAGCTGAAATTCAAGACACCCTAGTGACATTTGGTCACATCCTAAAGTTCTTCAGTGCTTAGAGCAAATCACATGAAATTTAAGATTTCTAAATCAGAAGTCACCAGCTTCTCCATTTCAAGTGCTAAATTTCTACACATCTTAATTGTGACCGTCTGTAGTTTACCAAGTCACAGAGCGCTGCCTTACACTTTCTTTTGTGATGATTTAATTATTGAACCTTTTTGGTTCTGCATGAAATAGTTTCAAAAGTCATTATGTTTACAGCGCTCTGCTGGAATCCAATGACTCAGGATATCTACTATCACTGATGCCCCCACGCCCAGGCTCTCCCCACTGATCCGAGGTCTCCTACTATAGTATCTTTCTGCGTCAAAGTCTTGGATCACCCTAAACCAATCAATGACTGTAACACTCCCATATTCTGGAGAATATTCTGGACACAGCCATATTCTGACATGGTTTTACATATAAACAAAACCTATACTGCATTTTTAGTGTCATAGTTATTGAAGTATTTTAAAAGCATGGAGGTAATGAATCAGTCATGTGTAGATATCAGTACCACTTAAATAAAAAAAAACAAACACAGCAGTTTTGATTTTAAACATTTTAATTTTCGTGTGAAATATTTCAAATATACAGAAATCAACTGGAATAATACAACAGACATCCAGGTTCTGACCACCCACGTTTAACAGATGTTAACTTTAATTTTTTTTAATAAGTAGCTTCAGGGATCTCTTTTATGTTTTAAAAGAAATAGTGGATGTACGATGACACCTGGGCTTCCATCCACAGCTCTTTCCTTCCTCTTGAAGGCCAACATTCTGTATATCGTTATTGCAGATAGCTTTGAGCTGCTTGGTATATTTATATTCAGAAGTGATTTATATTACTACTCTGCTTAAACTTTTACTTCAACTGTCTCATGCAATCTTTACCCCTTTCGCTCTGCTTTTTATAGTGAACCTAAGTTTATACATGTTGACATAGTTAATTTAATCACTCCTTTTATGGAATTCTGAAATTTGAACAAACCAGTTCATTTATACATTTCTCAGCTGAGGGGGTAATAATGTTTCAAGTATCTTATTATTTCTTTGTTAGAAGAACTTCCTTTTGGGGGGAGAGTTTTCAAGAGATGTCTATTATATATGTTTATAGATGGGAATGTGTGTGTGTGTGTGTGTGTGAGAGAGGGGGGGGGTGGTTCTTGCATAGTAGGAGGGGTCTAAGGAAGTAGGCTACCATCACGTTCCTAGTATGGGCTCTTTTTGAAGGACCAATGTTTTTAGGTAAAGATCTCATTTTATTCCCAGTAGGTGTGTGCTATGTGATTTTATCATAACTAATTAATATCCTGGAATATCTCTACTGGTATGTAATGAACGTAACATCTGCCATGTATCATGTTTCTTATAGAAGTGTGTTTGCATTTGATCCAAACACATAATACAAAATAATCTCAAGCAGAAGAAATATTAAAAGTGTACCTTTGTGTGCTACAGGTCTTTGTATGCACATACTATATTTTATGGTGAAAGTATCTGAATCATAAGCAAGTTGGCAGTATTTAACAACTGCACAAAATCTTGTCTGACTTTCAATAGAATTTGACTGCGTTGTTTCAGGTTAATGTTTCATTCAGCACAGGAAGAAGATCTCAATTTCACATTATTTCTTTCCCTCTGACTTTTGCTAGGATCATTTATAGATGTAAACTAATCTAGGCACTACCTGGAGTGAAGGCTATCTGAATGGCTACTTCAGACCCCCTTCTTCCAGAAGCTTAAAATCAGATACTGTAGGTGCAGCCATACCAAGTGATATACACATGAACTTTAGCCTAACCATAAAGCCCTTTAACGAGCATTGTGTCCTAGTATTTACCTAGTATTTATGAGTATAGTCCTTGTGGGATTTACCACGAGCAGCAAAATTCTCTGAGAGCATCTGAAAGTTATGTGTCTCTTACACAAGACAGCTTGAGTGCAAACCCTTGAGAAGAGCATTATTACCAGTTCACATTTTAGTAGAGATGTTTACTGCTCCCTGAATATCCATGAACTCCCCACATTTACCTACACGTTCCCAGCAATGTGTGACCACATGACCAGTTCTAGAGAATGGGTTGTGAATGATGGGGAATTCATAATGCTAAGCACACAGCAACTGAGAGCCCTGCCTGCCCGACACCTTGCTGCCTGCTCTAGTCCCACACACTGCAGGCACAGCACTCTCACTGGGCACAGAGCTGGATCCCTGAGCCAGAAGCAGGTCCCTGGAAGAACCATACCAGTATCTTTAACTCCAGAGGTAGTGGCTTTTGTATATAGAAAACACTGTTCCTGTGAGCTGAGCGCTCACACCTCATGGGCTGTTCACTCATGTAAGAGCATCACACACACACACACACACACACACGCACACACACCCCAGATCATGCATGTCTTACTAGACCGATATAAATGTGGAGGGGGTGTGGGAGCTTCATAAAATCACTATGATGAAAGTATTCCTATCGAAAGAAACTAAGCCTGCACATTTGGCTTGGGCTTTATGGACCTCTCTCTTCATACATAGCCAGGTGACATCATCTCACTCTGATGGGAGCATGTCCACACCCAGGAATCTGAATTTTAACAAGATATCCAGGTAGTTTTCACAAACACAATAAAGACATAAGGTATCTGCAGCCTCTTGACGTTGCAGCATGATCTTGTCACTTGTAAAGTTCATGCTAAATAAATCATACCGAGTTACCAAAATCCCCCCAAACCCTTCAAAAACTCTCAATTTCCAGTAGGCTTACAAATGGTTGATTCTGAGATGCATGTGAGCCATAGGCAATCCATTACTGTAAACGTCTGTTATTCCAGTCATCACTGGGCCGTGTTGTTACTTACAGCACAGCAGTGTCACTTGAACTGCCTGAGCTGACAAGAAAAGAACAGAGACTTAATATTGTGTGTGTATGTGTATATGTGTGTGTGCATGTGTGTGTATGTGTGTGTGTGAGAAAGAGAAAGAGGTGTGTGACACACAAAGATAGACAGACAGACACACAGGCATAGACACACAGAGAGAGTAGATCAACTAGAGAAAGATTTCACTCAGGTGAGTGTAACTAAACAGTCAGACCATGACCTTAAGAAATCTGCTCAAAATGCCAACGCTGGTGTAACTGTTGCAATTGCTTTCTGTTGCCATTGTGAAGGAGCTTCAAGGTCTTGTTATCTCCTTTTTTCCTCTGTTTCTAAGTTAAAGGAAATTTTGGAGATGTTTTTCAGACGCAAGAGAAATAGGTTTTATAAGTTATACTTGAACATCAACTTCATATCAGAATGATTCTTGACTGTCTTGACTTCCTGTGGGTGTTGTAACAAGTTATACATATTGGTGACCTAAAACAAAATTAATTTATTCTTTTGTAGCTGGAGAGCCAAGTCTCAATTACTATCTCTGTGTGAAGTCATGTGTTTCTGAGACATACTCTTGCCTCTTTAGGTCCTGCTGGCTGTGTCTGGCTGGTAGGAGCAGCTTGGGTTCTCTTTTTGGCTTCATTGCACCTTTTGGAGGTGTGTGTCAGGTGTTCCTCTATGTCCTTCCCATGACACATCTGTGTTTGGACCCTGTCCAGATGATCTAGGACTCTCTCGCTGTCTCAAAACCCTCAACTTTACCACACATCTAGGTTGCCTTTGCTCTCTCTGCCATTTATGGTAATATTTACAGGTAATGGAAATCAGGACATGTGTATTCTTGGGTATAAAAAAAAAAATGCAGTTTTCAAACCTCTACAGTAATTCTACAAAGAAGAGTAGGACACCATTTGTTGTTGTTTGAGAAAAATGTATCACCTCTCATCAGTTTCCCTTGGGTCTTATTTTTCTGCATCTCAGCTGTCCCTATAGCTCCATTTTCTTTAGTTAATTGCACGTCTTCCTTCTCCATCACTACTACTACTACTACTACTACTACTACTACTACTACTACTACTACTACTACTACTACTACTACTTCTTCTTCTTCTTCTTCTCCTTCTCCTTCTCCTTCTCCTCCTTTTCTCCTCCTTCTCCTCCTTTTCTCCTCCTTCTCCTCCTCCTCCTCCTCCTCCTCCTCCTCCTCCTCCTCCTCCTCCTCCTCCTCCTCCTCCTCCTTCTCCTCCTCCTCCTCCTTCTTTTTCGTTTTTCGAGACAGGGTTTCTCTGTGTACCCCTGGCTGTCCTGGAACTCACTCTGTAGACCAGGCTGGCCTCGAACTCAGAAATCTACCTGCCTCTGCCTCCCAAGTGCTGGGATTAAAGGCGTGCACCACCACTGCCTGACTTCTTGATCACTTCTTATTCACACCTTCCATGTAGGTAGACAATGTAAGTCAGCATCAGAAGTAGTTTAAGTGGAAGCTCACCAAGCCCATTCAGGTATTAGAAGAGGGGAGGAGGAGGAATTATTAAAAATAAGCCATTTAGGGGCTGGAGAGATGGCTCAGAGGTTAAAAGCATTGTCTGCTCCTCCAAGAGGCCCTGAGTTCAATTCCCAGCAACCACATGGTGACTCACAGCCATCTATAGTGAGATCTGGTGCCCTCTTCTGGTCTGCAGGCATACATGCAGGCAGAAAGCTGTATGCTGTATACATAATAAATAAATATTTAAAAAAAAATAAGCCATTTTAGTAGCCAAGTAGGAAGTGAGGCTGGACTTCAACACTCTTTCCTGCATGTGAGGGAAAGCTGAGACCCCAGCACCACTCAGAGTGACAGTTGCACACTGCATAAGCATTTTCCTCCTGGCTCCAGGGGAAGAGGGTCATGCTGGTGATGGACGTTTCAAAAGAGTCTCAGGCCAGGAGCAGAGCCTGGTTCACATTCACTTTTGGACTTGTTTGTTCATTTCTCCTACCTAGATATTTGGAGAACGATTATTCGTGAATTTTGATAAATTAAGAGTTAATCTTCACTTTGCTCTTGTATCTGGAACTACACAGATTGAAGTGTTTGGCACACAGTAGGAGCTCACTAAAGCATTTGCATCACTGCTGGAAGAGAAGCTTTAAGCAAAAACACCAGGTGACAGTGAGAAGAAGGTGCAGGAGTAGAAAGAGAGGGGGAGAACAGAGGAGGAGTGGGAGGTGGGAGAGAAGGAGGGTGGGGGAGAGGAGGACAGGGAGGTGAGAGGAGAGGAGGAAGAAGAGGATGGAGAGGATGGAGAAGATGGAGGAGGGAACATAAAAGGAAGAAGAAAAGTTAATATGAAAACAAGCTAACTATATGAAATAGAAGCCAAGTTAAAATATCTTTCTTTTCTAAGCAGGTCCAGGTCAAAGACAAGACGGCTACCATTTAGAGACATTGATATCAAGTATGTGGTGTTTCTATTGATATGTCACCATTGCCATTGCCCCCTATATACCACATGAGGCTTTGCTGGGGTAGAGTATGGTCCGATAGAAATTGATTACAGAGAATCATTTTTTTTAATGAGGAATTTTTGATATCTGTTGTTACTTGAAATAAAAAAAGGTTTTACCCATGGGTTAAAGAAAACAGAATCACAGATGCTCTGAGATGAAAGGAACCCCAGGAAAATCTCCAAGCTTGGTAGTTTTATTTCTTTTTACTTAAAATGATGAAAGTTTACACTAATGGTAACAAAATGGACTGTTTGAATACAGTTCCTTTTCCCTACCTTATTCTTGCTTGTGGGAGGAAATCGATGTTAATTCTCATGTTTATTTTCCTGAAATACTCTCTTTCTTCAAGAGTATGCATTTGTGCTCCTGTATGCACATCATATATGTATACACAGGTGTGCGCCTACATTCCTAGACATGTATTCATATACGTGCACACAGAAATGTTTGTGTGTACAAATGGAGCTAAATATACTTTGTAAAATGTTTCTTCTTTAGTTTATGAGACTTGCTGCTCAAAGGTATGGAATAGAAGTTTTTAAAATGAGTTTTGCATAGCCCTGGGCTCTGCACAGGTGTTTTTGGGGCTATGCAAATTAAATATTTATTTTTGCCAAGAAATTAAAATGCATATTGCCAGAGGGTTTTTTAAAATCAGTTTTATCTATTTTTTATATTCGGGGGTTCCTTAAGAAAATTTTGCTTAAACTTAGGAAAGCCTTATGACAAAGAGAGGTGAGATAAAGATAAACAGAATTGTTGAAAAGGATTTGTCTGTTTTAACCTTCTCACTAGATTGCCCAGGAGTTACAGACCAGTGAAGGAAATTGAAGAGCTATTGGGGTCCAGGAGTGGGTCTCAGGATCTCACATAGGTGGTGTTTGGTGGATATCTGATGACATGTTAGTGAAATATTTTATTTTGCTTTCTTGAAGCCTGGGGACTGCCTGACTCTCTGATCTTTGCTTCAAGGTTCTGTAGAAAAATGAGGGCTAGGTCTTTCTTAGAGGGGTCTCTAGATAAAAGTGAGATAATATGGGTAGTACTGGAGGCCTGGTGTCATGTGCAGTGTTGAGAGGCAGAGCCTGTTGGAAGGTCATTGATGACATTGGAAGGTCATTGATGACATTGGAAGATCATTGATGACATTGGAAGGTCATTGATGACATTGGAAGGTCATTGATGACACTGGAAGATCACTGATGATATTGGAAGGCCATTGATGACATTGGTGACACAGGCAGAAGGGATCAGTGTAGTTTGCACAGGACCCTGGCTGGTTCTCATGAGTACATTTTGAGATGGAAAGAGTAAGCTTGGCTGCAGAAGTCCCTCCTCAAGGCCCATGCTTCTGCCATGACTACTTGTCAGGAAGTCCTCACTAGGGGTCAAACGCATGCTGCGATCTGACCTTGCACTTCAGCTCGGTTTTTCTTTACATAGCACCCATATTTCTGTATCTTCTGTGTTTTATAGCAACAGAAAACACACTAATATACAGAATAAACTAAACTGTGGCAGAGTCAGGTCAAGAAGGTACTAAGGGGTAAAAAGAAAATGACAGCTGGGGAGAAGTCCGAGAGGGTGAAAGCTAAAATTTTGTAAGTTGAAGGTCTGTGGGTAGGACTTAGAAGTTGTAAATATGGTAGATAGAAGGAGCCTTAGATAAGGAGGGCATCTCCGCTTTGGTCATGGTAGTGAGGGGTGAATGGGAAGGACAGTCTTGGAGTGCTCATCAGGGAATGGGCAGGGGTACCACTGGTGCTGGAAGAATGTAAGACATAATTTAAAGCCATCACTTTATGATGAGATAACCAAGGGGCCAGCTTTGTAGATGACACTTTGTAGATGGGTCGAGGGAGTAGTGCTCAGACATTTAATAAAAGAGACATGGCACTGGAACAGTAAAGACAGAGAGAACGCTCCAGAGAAGTGCTTAGCTCATTGGTTGGTTTCTCAGGGCCGAGGCTTTGGAGCTAAATTCTAAAGATGACTATGAGCATGTCATTTCCAGATGTGGCCAGGAAGAAGGGAAGATACTGTCAAGGGGCAGACATACAGACAAGGGTATGCCAGAAGAGGCAGAAAGAGAACCCGGAGAATGGGGGGAGGACTCAGAGATGATGTCATCGTCAAAGAGAAAGCTGACGACTAGGAAGTGGCCACTTAGAAAGTAGGACGAGGACTTACACACAGTGAGGCTTTATCTTAGGATGTGGGGAAGTAAGTTTGTCTCTAGATTCCTGATGGAATTCCTGTGTAGAGATTTACCACACAGCTGGCTCAATTTGCTGCATCCAAGCCCAGACTATGAGGAAGCTGTGTTCTAAGGCACATGTCCCCATCAGCATGTGGTAAGTACCAGGAAAAGGGGGTTTCCCAGGCCTGTGAAGAGCTGCACCTGATCTGAAGTTGTAGAGGTGAAGAACAAGTTAAAGACTCTACGTCACAGTATATGATGCCACTGGGGTGGTAGAGAGAGTTTTGATACCGCCAGGCCTTCTGGAAGGATTTTATAGACAAGGTATGATACTGATGAGTCTGGAAGGAAGGAAGTGATGGAGCTATGATGGTTATGGGGAAAGAGGAAGGCACCACCAGAAAGCCTGGAGGGCACAGCACACTTAAGACATTTGGGTGGGCTGGAAAGAGACTGAGAGGTGTCAGGACCGTACATGGTGGGGTTCTTAAATTGAGGCTGCGGTCTAGGGACAGCCCTCCACTCTTAGGCCTTTGAGAAGGGATGGAATAAACCCTCTGAAGTGCTTTTAGCAGGGTTAACTATTAATGAGGTCCTGCTACCCTAAGTGGGAGACTGTCCTGGTTGTACACGGGCTGCTCTGTGTACACCCATTGAGAAAACTGAGCAGAGGTGGTAAGACACAATACATTAAGCCTTATGGACAAGTGTTCAGGCCTACACTTGGCTCACTTGGGCAGGGCATCTATCATTCAGTCTGCAAAGCCAGGAGAATCTCCATACAAAGATCAGAGCTGCTCATGTGCCATCTGCCCTTTAGCTGAGAATTCTAAAGAGTGCTGCAAAAATGGTGGCTGGGGGAAAGGACAGACTTTTACAATGGTCTAGTGTGTGTGTGTGTGTGTGTGTGTGTGTGTGTGTGTGTGTGTGTGTGTGTGTTTGTATTTCTTATAGTTCTACCCACTATCAGCATGTGGGAAACCTCCCATTATGTTCTTTTGAAAAGTGATGTGTTGAAGATGTGGCTTTTGGTGAAAAGTGCCCTCTTAGTACTTCAAAGAAGACTCTGTCACTTCTGCCCTGAGTGACGGGCGAGGCTCCTCTGCGGTCCACTCCAACTGTGGTCTGCAAGGAGCTGATAGGAATCAGATAAGGGGAGATACAGAGACAGTCTGGGTGGATTTCAAGCTTTTGATCAGGGGCAGCTCCTGGCAACTGATCTTCAGTCATCTTAGAGGTAAACAGCACTGTGGCCAGGGCTGCTTAATTCTCTCAATGCATAATCTATTAACATGAAGCTATTCAAACAGTCTTTTATGGCCATCGAAACTAAAATGGGTATGTGTGTTGTAAATGTTCTGGAGGAGGGGGATATATTCTAAAACAACCCTGAAGAATTAGAAAAAAATGAACCATGGAACACTGAGGTACTGGAAGAGACAATTTCATATTTATAGATTTATTTTTGCACTGGTTGGCCTTGTTTCTAATGCTTGAATGATGTTTATAATGCTGGATCCTCTTAATGTTTTCCCAAACACTGCAATGTTTTTTGTTTTTTTTTTCATTTTCTGGAAGTGATCTTAAATAAACCTGCCACACAATTTATACAACAGAACGTGGTTTTCCCCGATGACTGTGAATGTTCTCTCAGGTTTTTGTTTCCTCCAAGTGTCTGTGGTGAAAAGGTAAATATATTAAATTCCAAAGTTGCACCAAAACCATGGGACTGAAACGGCATACCAGGAAGACAGAAGCAAAAATAAAAGGGATACAAAACACAAATGTCTTTCTTTTTTTTTTTTAAATAACTTATTTATTTTATGTATGAGTACACTGTCAATGTCTTGAGACACAGAAGAAGAGGACATCTGATCCCATTACAGATGATTGTGAGCCACCATGTGGTTGCTGGGAATTGAACTCAGGACCTTTGGAAGAGCAGTCAGTGCTCTTAACAGCTGAGCCATCTCTCCAGCCCCATAAGTGTCTTCTTTTAAATTACTGGATTCACCAGACTTGACATCACTCTGTCACAAGGCTCTAAAGGCTTCTAAGTGGCAACCCCAGTCACAAATCCTGATTAGTAGAGAAGGTGACAATTCTACCCTTATCCATTGCTAAGGCAAATGCAGATACATTATAAATCCTCTGAGTAAAGAGGTCAACATCCTTCCTGCCCCCAGTGCCTGAGCCCTGGTACCCCCAGGCTCACAGTCTGAGGCTGAGTTTCTGATGCATGCTACCAGGAACCTCACCCCGATACAATGCAGCTGGAAGCCTCTTTCACTAGTTGATTATTTTTAACATCAGATGATGTAAACACAAGGCCTTCCCTACGCTCATTCTCTCCCAGAAGGATTGTTTTGTTATGTAACCATTACACACATTCTTGCTTAAGCTTAAATCTGGTTTTCAAAGTGCATGCTGGGAGTTCTCTCAGTGTCCTTTCTATAGCGTTCTTGTTCCAGGGTCCCCTAGACTGTGAAACTCTGTTCTGTTCATTATTTCAATACTACTTCCGACTCTATTATTGTTAAAGGAATAATTTTACCTCTCAAATTACTGTTTGTTTAATTAACATGTGAAAAGTCTATATGCTAGAATTGGGCATATGGAACTGGTCCTCAGTCTCAAGTAGACCCCTTTCAAAAATCCTACTGCAGTAGGCTATAAAAATCTAAATATAAGGACAGATTGATCGGTGTTTTTGTGAAACACGGCCATCATGCCTGTGCCCCGTGACTTTATTATGACCTCCAGTCCTAGGCAGATTGATTCAGATTACATGAGAATGTTACAAGGGACAATAAACTTTATTGGTGAGGAAGTAGGATGGCGCTTCTGCCCTCTAATTTACCAGGCTATCACAATTGCAGGGAGAAATTATAAAGCCCTGACAGTCCTTCTCCTCAGCACAGCCCTGAGTTATTACCCAGCCCTCTATGTTCTCCTCAGAGCTTGCAAATTGATTTTTGGATGATTTGTTCCCGTTTTTCCAGGTAAGGAAAATAAGCTCACACCGGTGTCCCAGGGTCATCGTTGCCCCTGTTTTTAAATACGGACACATTTGCCCTTTTGATGTCCTCTGGAATCTCCCTGGTGTCCTCCAGGAGTTCTTTTTTTTTTTTTTTTAGACAGAGTTTCCCTGTGTAGCCCTGGCTGTCCTGGAACTCACTCTGTAGACCAGGCTGGCCTCAAACTCAGAAATCCACCTGCCTTTGCCTCCCAAGTGCTGGGATTAAAGGTGTGTGTCACCACGGTCTAGCTCTCCAGGAGTTCTTAAAAATGGTATCCAGTGGTCTGGTAAATACTTCAGCCATGTCCTTAAAGTGGGGTATATGAAGTTGTACTTCCATGGACTCGAACACATTTATTTATTTGTTAAAATTATGCTGTTTTTCCCTAGTCCTCGAAGAAGCAGGGTAAAGACAGCCATTTAATGGTAGTTTATCCAGTTTTGAAGAGAATATACGCCAGGCACTGTTGTAAAACTCCCAAAGATGCCATTCCTGCTATTCTTGTATAAGCAAAATGGACCATGTTGTGGTAGGATGACTTTGCACCCCCAGCCCCGTGATAATAACTGTAAAAGGTGGACTAGCTCTTGTCATTCTCATCAAAACTTGATCCTGATTGCAGATCCTGGGCACTGGGGAGGTCCAGGCAACAAGCAAACACTGTCTCTGTGCATAAGAAGCAAAGCTTGCATGCAATGCAGAAAGGACTGTTAGAACAGAGACTGTGTGTGTGTGTGTGTGTGTGTGTGTGTGTGTGTGTGCAGTGCAGGACATCTGGGGAACTCTGATGGAGTTTCCTAGTGTGGGAGGTCACCCCTGGCCAGAGTGACTCAGGTCACTGTATGGAGCTCTGTTTCCAAAGCTATGGGATTTTTAGAACTTGGTTGGGATATCACAGGAGGCTCCTTCAGAAATTAGTTTTGTGTCTGTCCTCACAGTGGGCAAAGCATATGTCTCTACTCATGGCAGATCACGCAGTCAGTTCAGGACTCAGTTTAGATTTCCTATTGGGAGCAACCTAATGAAGGACTTGGGCCTTCAGAGACACTGATATGTTCACGAAATTTCAAGGTGGTTCATAATCAGTACAACAGTATGAGCCTGAGGACCCAGGGCCCCAAGACTCAGTTTCATTTAACTGTGTTTTCTGGAACCTATTCCTGAAAGATGTTGAACCAGTCATTTGGCAAGCTCTGTTTATCGGTTAATTTGCTTATAAAATATTTAGGGAAAGAATCTCTGTTTCCTGAAGCATATAGACATTACCATACATAAATCTGGCTGCTTGGAGCAGATGCTGTCGCAAGAGTCTTCCTAACTGCATGTCTGGGAGACACAGTATGCACACTTTCTAGGTTTTCAAACCATCTGGAGTCTGAGGGAAGGAAAAGTACTGAATTTCCCTGAGCAAAGTTCTAAAGCCCTTTCCTGAGGCCAGACTTTTTCTCCTCACCCCCTCCTCCCAGCAAAAGCAGACAGCAGGTGCAAACACAGCCAGTGTCCCTTCTACAATGTCCTTGCTGCCTGTGAGTTCACTATCCATAACCCATTCTATTCAGATCCAAATTGGCCACATGCAGCCAGAGCAGATCTGCGCAGATGCTTCCTGTTCAGCCACAGATCAGCTACCCATTCAGCATAGTTAGGCCACTGCTCTGTCTAGGACACTTGAGAAAGTTATGGTCCAGAGGGCCCACGGGCTTTTCCTTTCATCTGTTACCTGGCTGCACATTTCCTTCCTTTGGAGGAAGTGGAAGCCTTGTGGTTGTGTGGTTGTATCACTTGTTTGGCTTCCTTTGGCTCCGTATAAGACATGTGGAGTCACTTCCATTCCTGTTTTAAATCTGAGCACCATTGGTTATAGTACTGCGCATGCATTCCCTCCCAACCCCCAACCCTTGTGTGCATGATTACAACTGAGTGCTCCTTTTACTGAGAATATAATCATAGCTGCTGGAAGGCCTGTAGGCATCAGTTTTGTGTTACCATGGGAATTTGATCTTCAAGTAAAGAAATAAAAGGATAATGGCAAAGGTAAAATGAGAGAGATGGGAAGAGGAAAACAGAGAGGACGACACAGAGAAAGGGAAAGAAAAGGAGGAAGACATGTTTTATCTTTATCCAGTTGCATTGAAAAGAAATGGACATCTGACATGCCTGAACTGAGGGTGACCTGCCAAGCCAGCAGCAAGCCTGTTTTGTTCTACCACTTAATGACCCCCAAATACTTCTACCAAGGTGTCCGAGGCACTTTTTCTCGTTCATAGAAATCTCATGTCAACCTTTGCTCCCCAGTGGTTTAAATCACATTCTTAAGGGATTAAACTGTTATGACAAAGAAGAATGTTTAGATATTGTGCTTTGCAGCTCAAAATTTGTCAGATTAGAAACTGTGTGTTTTATAATCTTTGGATCAAAGACGCTCTCCATCAAAGCTTTGTGTGTTACTACAATATTTTCCCAACCTCTGTTGAACCTCAATCGTTTTGGATTATCTCACGTTGGGTTCACTGAGTCTGCCTGGATTAACTCGAAGAGAAAGGCTTTCTCCCAGGTATTTCAAACACTTGGCATGTACAGGACTCGGGTGCTAAGCCCCAGGAATTAGTTTGCAGACCTGTGTAGCTGCCTTGACAGTCTTTTTAACTCTAGTTTTATATGAGATGCTTTCTGAGATTACAGTGACAGATACAACCCTATAGGGCAGCCATTTATCTTCCATTAAGAACACTGCTTACTTTCCCTAACTGGCTGGCCGGCAGCTCTGTAAAGGGGCCTTTTTATAGAGTTTTTACATCCCAATGGATTAAGTATCATTACCCCGTTGGAAAAAGAACAGTTCAATTTCCTCAGAAGAATGGTTCGTCAGGGTACAGCCGTTTGTCTCCAGCCATCTCTAAATCCAGCAATCATGTTTCCCAAGCAAGCACAAAGCAGTGATCACTCAAAGTTGAAATTGCCAATGAATTTACAATCCGCTTCCCAAATTCCCTTATTATTATACCGCCCCGAATCCAGTGAGGAGAACAGAGAGCCAAGTGGATGGGATTGGTGATAAATATCTGTATGCAAAAGAACAAAGGACCAATGTGATCTTTCTTTCAGCAGAAGACAGGTTAAGAATCATGACTGTTGTAGATGAAAGATTTTTTAAGGAAAACTCACTTTAACATTCAGTGCCTTAAATCCCATTATTTTGATATCATCAAGGGCACAGCATAGCACGTAGAAAATATGATCCAGCGATATTTATTTCTATACCTACTGCCTTTCACTCTCATAAGTAATTACTGAATACTCAGTGTTAAGAGGTGAGTGATTGCTCATTATATTCCGGAGAAGCAAGAATTACAAATACAAACGCTGTTTGCCCTGAGTTCAGTCCTCTGTACTGAGACATGCAAATGCATTTCTCAAAGCATCAGCGAGGACCAGTGTTAAAAGGCCGCCGTCCATCTATGCCTTTTGTTATGAGTAGAATCACATCTGTCATGCGAAGCTCGCAGGTCTGTCTGTCTGTCTGTCTGTCTGCCTGCCTGTCTGTCTTTTGAATCAGCATGGCTGTGATCCATTTTCAGCCACTGCTTTGCTTATAATCCCAGAGCCCCATGCCTCCTTCCTGGCCAGCTCTTCCCATTTCCTGGGTGAGCATTTTGATTCAGGCTTATGATGAAGTTCTAGCAGGTAGAAAAATGTATGGTATAGGCTCAGTCATCTAACCTCAACTTCAGTCCAGACTTGATTTTTGCCTTTCAGCCTCTCACATTCCATTTATTTTCTGGTCTTATTTGAGGCTCTGAAGGAGCATTCTTTTAATCACCTACCCTGTATTAATAGAGTATATAATACTGTAAGCATCTTTTAAAATGAACGCGCAATTTGGAACAAAGGAAAAGATGAGGGTGGGGAATCGACTTGTGAATTATCATGTGCAGTAAAGGTAAAAATAGAAAATGCCAAAGCAAGGGCTGGAGGGATGGCTCAGTAGTTATAGCAAGAGCTAAAGGGATGGTTCAGTGGTTAAAGCAAGGGCTGGAGGAATGTCGTGGTGGGTAAGAGAGCTTTGTGCTCTTTCAGGGGGACGTGAGTTTGGTCTCCATCACTCATGTCAAACAGTTATGTGACTGAAGCTCTAGGGAATCCAATGCCATCACACACACACACACACCCACACACACACACAAACACATACACACATATACTCATACATACACATATATACACACACACAGGCACACCCACCCACCAATAAAGGTAAAAATAAATCTTTGAAAAAATAAGAATGTGAGACTGTAGTGGCATACCCATAGTCACATAGCATGAGGCTATCCTGGGATAGAGTGGCTATAGTTCACTCCGTTTTTTTAGCCGGAGCACCTGGACATGAATTTTTAGGCTTGTCCAGAGCCCTAACAGGCTTGAAAACCTTATCAGCCAGTTGGGCATAAAGAAGCCACATTACACAATTGTCTGTATTCTGACTCCAAGAGGATTCACAATGTCAGAAAATCTCACTGATCATGGAGTCCAGTGCTCTACTGAGAAAGGCCGGAGATGCAGGGGCAGAGTTGGATCAGTGCAACACAAGGGTATATAAATAGAGACGAACTAATCATAGCTGGATAGAAGTGCCTTTTACCTACCAGAGAAAGAGATTCTGGATTGCTGTGGGGAAAAAGAACCAGGGTGTCATGTGTGAGATGCTGGAATGATAATTAGAGGTCAGGGAGAATATGAGAACCTCACGGGACACCTGCCATGCCTGAATGACATTGCGAGGCTTAGCACACCTGGACCGTCTCTATGATGGAAATCATTGCGAAGTAAAGTTGATTCAGTTTGGGGATTAAAAGACATAATATGTGATGTTTCTAAAATTATAGACCGTGGAAATGGCCCACTTGCTAATTTGTAAATTAACGCCCATAGCAACTACTATTTATCAAGAATTTCTCTGTCCTGTGGTTTCCATTTCATAGTCACTGTCCCATCATTAAGCCTGCCCTGAGGAATTAGCTAAGGTTATTTTATTTATAGATGAAGAAACAAATATATAGTCACTGTGTTCCTCAGAGGTGTCAGGATAGACTGGAGCGGTAGGCTGGATGTATTATAGATATGCTACAAGGTACCAGCTCATGTGACTGTGGAGGCTGAGAAGCCACACAGTGGACTGTTGGCAAGCTGGAGCATCAGAGAAGACTGTTATAGTGTGAAGACGCCAGACACAGCTTCCTGTGTGGGTCCAAGGGCCTAAGGACCAGGAGCATCAAGATCTAGAGAATATGGATGAAGTGGTTCATGTAGTCAGGCAGAGAAATTGACTTTCTTAGTGTGGGCTGGTTCTAGTCAAGACTGGTGTGGACTGGATGCTGCCAGGGTGTGAAGGCAGAACCCCTGACCTGCTAATGTTACAGCTGGACAGCTCCCGTCCTCCAAGTTGATGATCTGCTCCCCTTTTATTTCGCTATGTAAGAGAAGCTAATCACTACACATTTCAAAAGTAAGTTTTAGATGTCTCTTCATTAAAAAAATGATAGGCAAAGGATGTGATAGATATGCTAATTAGCATGATTTAATCATTCCACGTAGCGTTTTTATTAGTTGCTTTTCTTGTGGCTATGACTGAATATCTGGCAGGAAGAAATTTAGGGAGGAAGGAGCCTTTTTTTTTGATTCACAGATTTATGATGGAAAATGCTATACAGTGTTGAAGGGGGCAGGGCTTCTGTCCGTATGGTTGAAGCTTGCAATTCAGCTTGCTCAAGTCTCAGAATTCAAGGTGGCAGAAGGACCAGGCTGGGCCCAGCTAGACAACTCAAGGAATATCCGTCACACCCCCAGCTTCTCCCACCTCTACTTCACCCCTCACAGCCTCCCTGAAACAGAACCACCATCAACTGAAAGACTTGCATCCAGACTGACCTGTTTGTAAAGCCCGCCTCTTCATCCTCATAATGGCATATTCATGGGTGGCTGACGTCTGAATAATCCACACATTTCTGAGTCTTTTTTCAAGAATGAAACTTAATTGAATTTGCTTGCTCTACATAGTTCTCGTAAATTATGCGACAGGTGATGTTTGATAGTTGAAGTTTTTCATGAGGCTTATTCTCAGTATTAATCTATCAAGTATTATGTATCAGATTGTTCATTTTTGGTGCCATTTTCTAATTAAATTTATTTTAACTGGGTGTCTTAGTTAGGATTTTACTGCTGTGAACAGACACCATGACCAAGGCAACTTTCATAAGGACAACACTTAATTGGGGCTGGCTTACAGGTTCAGAGGTTCAGTCCATTATCATCAAGGCGGGAACTTGGCAGCATCCAGGCAGGCATGGTGCCGGAGGAGTTGAGAGTTCTACATCTTCATCTGAAGGCTGCTAGCAGAATACTGGCTTCCAGGCAGCTAAAATGAGGGTCTAAAAGCACACACACACAGTCACACATCTACTCCAACAAGGCCACACCTTCTAATAGAGCCACTCCATGGGCCAAGCCTATACAAACCATCACACTGGGGTAAGAGAAAAATACAATTGTAAGTATCCCTGAGGCAACATGGGTTTTCAGTTCCTTCCTGTCTTTGGAATTCTCAGACAAGAGTGAACATATATGCCTCCTCAAATATTGATCAGTTCTTTGTGGTAGAACTTTTTCTCTATCCTCACCGCTTGCTTTCACGAGTGCACAGAACAGCACAGCCGAGAACTCAGCAGAACCTCCTAGGTCTACTACTGTAACTTAGGCCCCTCTCACCATCCTTCCCTCTCCCTCCCTTACTGCTCTTCTCTTAAGCGTGTGATAATCACCTTCCCATTCACGAAATTCGCTGTGTGTGTCTCTGTGTCTGGCTTACTTCACTTGACATCAAGATGTCTAGTTTTATCCACATAATCATAAATAACAGGGCTTCATTATCTTATACTGTTTAATGGTAGTCAGTTATGTGTATACCTCCTTTCCTGTATCCCATTGCCATTTGAAGGACATTGAGGCATGCCTAGAGTCACCAAATTACAACTACAACTGGCTCATTTATTATACCAGCAATGCACATTCAAGTTATTTCTAATCTTTGGTTATTATAAATAATTCTAGTGCATTTGTCCTAGTTTTGACATTTTCAAAAAAAATCCTTCTGAGTATAAACTAAGGATTTGAAATGGCAGGGTTAACTTAATGATCTGTAAAACTGTTTCTGGGTATCTTGAGAAGTGGTCGTTAGATCATGAGTGTCTTGGTTACCTTTCTGTTGCTGTGTGTATCTTCTTTGTAAAATGTGTGATGTTTGCCTGCTTTCAATAGGGTTTATATTTTGTTCTTTTCATGAGGCACGCGTTTTATATTGCAGTATATGCAGTATATACGTGTATTGTGCCCCAAGTTTTATCTGGTGTATGACTGGCCCATTCTTTCCCATCCTTTCTAATGTACCTTCACTGTGAAGGCTTGCTCTTTCGCTGACTCAGGTTTCAATTTGATGTCGCCCTGTTTGTCTACTTTTACCTCTGTTGTCTCTGCTTGTGATGTTCCCTAGGGCAGGAGGCTTTTTTCTATCTGATTTCTTCCAGGGTCTCGTAGTTTTAGGTCTTAGATTTGGGGCTTTGAATGAATATTTTCATACTGTGCAAGACAAGGGCCTGTGTTCTTTCTCTTACATGTATATAGCTAGGTATCCCAACACCACTTGCTAAAGATATCCTTTCCAAATTACTCAGTCTTGATGTCTTTGACAAAGACCATCTGACCATCTACATTTGGATCTACTAGCTCATTTGTCTATTATTATATTAGCACTATATAATTTTAATTGTTATAATTTGTCATGTGTTTTGGAATAAGAAAAATTGAGGCTATCTTCCCCCCCCTCTTTTGCTATAGATTTTTTTGATATTTGGGTTGTTTTGTGTTTCCATGTGTTTCGGTTTTTTTTTTTTGTTTTTTGTTTTATTTCTCTAACATCACTTCTCAGAGGATACATACAACCTTGGATAGTTTCTTTGTAATGCCAGTTTCCCTGTCCCTTCACCCCCAAGGAACTTTGATAGCCATTTTCTGTGATTTCTAAGCTGTCTGTCTTTGCTGGCACACACAAAAATTCTTGCCAGAAGAGTTTTAGGGTTTCTGTTGTTATTGTTTTTGTTTGCACAGTGGCCTGGGTCCATAGTCTGATCCAATATGAGGTCCTTTTCAGGGAAGCCATTTTAAAGATCTTTCAGCCTTACTGTACCTTCTTACCTGTTGCCTTCTGTGGTGACCTCTGGTGAAGTAGTTGGCCTATGGTTTTGCTTCTTCAGAGATCTGTCACCTTCTAATTATCTTCCCTCAAAAGTCACTATTTCCCCTGTCAGTGTTCTTAAGCATTGCATGCTTCCTGCTCCACTCTGTTTCAAATAAAGTCAGTGCTCTTGGGGGTCAGCATGGGAGAACTCTGCCTAAAGTAGAATGTAAGGAGTTATCAGAAATAACTTATATGCTAGTATAATAAGGGACTAACTCCCAGATACAGCTCAGCATTTCATTATTAAGTTTGCTAGTGCTCCACATAGATCATTAAATGCGAATTGCACATATTATTGATCCCAAAGTTACCTTTATGATACAGTGCACATTGATGCTAAACTACTAGGTGGCATTTTTTGATGACGATTAAGTAAAATGCTCAACCACATTTTATAGTCGATAGTAGCCATATCACACATCCTTAACTAAGAAGCCTGACAGGTAATATCACAGGGTTTCAACACACCTTATCAAATTCTAGGCTGCTTATGGCTATTGTTCCCTTTTGACTGACACTGGATGCCTCAGGAAACACTATCTATTATCCGTTGACTATTCCATAGTGAGGAGATCTTGTAGTGTTATAAACTTATGGAAAATTCCTGTGACAGTGTCCCTATATACATAGGCTAAGGACATGCTATAATAATTTAAGTGGAGAGAAATTTATGGGTGGTGCTGGCACTGTCTCTAACCTGCATCTGTGTCAGGTCACCTTTCTTTATACATATAAAGGACTTTATGAAAAGCATTAACAAATTCTTATGGCCAAATTTAAAAAATAACTGATTCTTGTGTTAAGATATTTGTTAAATTTATATCAATTGCAATATATCATCATGTTTATATTCAAGCATTCCCAAATAATATTGGTCTTATATTTCCTATAACTTATAGACTCCATTGCTGTCTGAGGCTCTCTTTAGATAAATATGCACTATAGTGCTTGTGTGTGTGTATGCATGTGTGTGTGTACATGTGTGCATGTGTGTGTGCACATGTGTGTACACATGAACATCACTTCTCTATGCTTTCCCTTTTCCTTCCTTGGCAGTGGTGGGTATGTTCATTGCCTGTGGAAAACCCCAGGAAGGTAAACCTGTGGGCTCTTCTCCTGGTTCACTAGTGTTGATGCCTCCTCAGCTCTCACTTCTGAGGCCATCACAGAGCTATGAGATAATACAAACTAGCTTCATCAACATAGAGAGGCAAAGCATAGTTAACTGCTCTGCAGCCCTGAAAAGCTCTGAGCCTTGAGAATTCATGATTGTGATAAATTACAAAGGCGGTAACCTTTGTTGAGTTGGAGCTGAAATGCTAACAAAATATGGTGGACCTCAGGTATAGAAAGGCTTTCCATGCCATTCTTGGATTTTGGTCTTTGATTTTTAAGTTTGAATGAAGACAGACATTCCTCTAGGGGTGGATGACGTCATCTTAGCTCCATTAATTTCAGGTGACACTAATATGGAGCAAGATGGATAGCAGACCAGAGTGGCAGCAGACCAGAGTGGCAGAAGACCAAAGGACAAGAAGTGTTAGCCATTGTATATCTAGACATCTAGAGCTGACAATTGGGATCCCAGTGCAAAAACAGTGCTAGCAGAACAGAGTCAAATTCTATACTAAACTCTTGAGAGTCTGGAGAACTGAGAGGTGCCTCCTTGGGTTTCTATATGGGCAAAGGAACTGAGGAGACACTGAGCTTCTTACATAGCCGCAACAATTACTCAAATCCCAGAAGCCCGTGCTTCAGTTTGTGCAGTCGCCATCAAGGTATCCATCTAACATGGAGCTTGATGAGCCTCCAGAACATCTGCAAGGACATATTCCTAATTTTAAAGTATACCATTTGCATATCAGGAGACAATTGGAAATAGATAAAATCAATTGTCAAAGGTATCTCTCTGTCTGTCTGTCTGTCATCAGTGTATCAGTGTCTGTCTGTCTCCCACAGTACCCATATCCTCCATGGGACATAGTTAGGTTATATTGTCATATAGTATATGGCCATCTAGGCATGGTCTGACAGTTTGTATATGATCGGCCCAGGGAGTGGCAAAATTAGAAGGTGTGGCCCTGCTGGAGTAGGTGTGGCCTTATTGGAGTAGGTCTCTCACTGTGGGCATGGGCTTTAAGACCCTCATCCTAGCTACCTGGAATTCAGAATTCTGTTAGCAGCTTTCAGATGAAGATGTAGAACTCTCAGCTCCTCCTGTACCATGCCTGCCCAGATGCTGCCATGTTCCTGCCTTGATGATAATGGACTAGACCTCTGAACCTGTAAGCCAGCCCCAATTAAATTTTGTCCTTATAAGAGTTGCCTTGGTCATGGTGTCTGTTCACAGCAGTAAAACCCTAACAAGACACATGGAAACTTACATATACAATCCCAGTACTTGGGAAGCTGACGTAAGAGGATTGTTGTGAGCTTGAGGACATCCTTGGCTAAAAGTGAGATCTGGTCTCAAAATAACCAAACCCTAAAACAAACAAATACACATGGACAGTAACATTGTGTCTGTCACCAACCTTCATTTTCTCCTCATTCCATCATGTCCAGATTCTGAAGAATGAGTAGCAGTGTCATCGGAAGAGAGGAACTGATCAGTCCTTCTGGAGAATAATTACTGTTCAGATGAACTTGACATTTTAAAGGAAGGAATTGATGTCTGTTGACTTTTCCCACTGCACAACAAGACAAAAGAAAACAAAAATACATTCTTGTTATTTCTCCTTTCACTCTGAAGTTCCCAAGTCTGGGCTGTGCAGTTATCTATCAAGTTTTTATTTCTACAATATTTTTATATATAAGCCTTAGAAAAGTCTGTTAGGGCATTAGTAACATAAATTGACCTCGACTTGCCTTGGAGGGGATTCTATAAGTACTGGCACCCTTTACTGTCACCTATTTTCCCATAAAGAGATGTGCCTCTGAAAAAAATACGTATTCTTTTGTTATCATAGGTCTACAGTAAGAGACTTTGGATTCCCATTGGTAGTTTGTATTGTGATTTTAAGGTAATGATGTGAACGACCAGAGAGATGCAGTTTTCCTCATCTATAAGCCAAAAGAGAGCAGACAGTTTCCCCTGCAGCTACTTCTCTGGAGTGCTGAGTTATGTCATCCTGAATGAAGCTTCAAAGAAAAATAACCCATTAAGTGATGTCACACTTGATGCACATAAATGTATACATCTATGCATACCTTTATACATAATGCATATAGCATTGACTTGTGAGGTAGGGGGATTTTTTTCACAAGCGTCAAAAGTAATAATGCTTCTGAAATATTTTGCAGAGTTCAATGTTCTGAACAAGTAGAAGGTCTTGTTATCATTATGATTTTTTGTCTTTTATTCTTTTATTAGTATGTGTTAATTACATATAATGGGCTTTATCATGATATCCTCATACATATATAGACTATATTTTGGTAATTTTCACCTCCCATCTCCTGACTTGTCCTCCCACCTGCTGATGTCCCTCTTCTGTCCTCCTGTCTGCTGATGACCCACTAGTCTACAGTCTACTTTTGTATTTTCTTTTTTTGTTTTAATGACCCAGCAACTGTCATCACAGTTACTTATGATGTTTAGTGAATATTCCATTTTTAGGCACAGTATATGTTTCTGCCCCATTTAATGACTTCACTTATAATACAAATGCAAAGAGACAGCATTTTAACAGCTAGGTACTAAAGATACGGTCTGCAAGTTGATGATACCTAGGAATTGTCAGAAATGCAGTGTCTCATCCTGATCCTGGCTGAGCACACGAACCACATCAGTCTCTGGTTAGTCGTACCTTTAGGAAGCGTGAGTTTAACAGCTACTAACCATTCCACAGGTGGTATCAGCCAGGTGGAAAATGGCGAAGTTTGAAAATCAGATTCACTCACGGACCTGATACTAGGCTTTTCATGGGACAAACAGGCTCTAGTTAAGAACCCAGCTATCCCATGTAAGAGCCACTAATTCTTTAAGATAGCTGGTGATTACCTCTAACCAGTAAAACTGGGTAAAGAGGGAATATAACACAGAGAGAGTTAGGACTGGTTTTCATCTGTGTCTCAGGTGTTGGTGACCATCTGCTCCGTATGCCCAGTGTCAGTGTTTGTCCTAGGCCACCAGTCCTCCAGACATACTCCTCAGGAGTGATAAGATACGATTTCCTCTGTGAGGCTCTTGCTGCCACCCACACTGAGAGCTGGTGACCTCCAATTAATTTTACGTTTTTCCACACACGCCCAAAGTTCTCGGTCTTGATTTTATCTTCTCTACATTCTCTATCTCAAGACTTAAAGGAGATTCAAATTGACCCAGAGTTTCTGGAACTGTGAGCCTAGCCCCACTCAGCAGGCCCAGGATGCTAGAAACTGCTAGGCCCCACTGGCTACTGTTCACATGCTGGGCTCTGTGGTTTCTTCTCTGTATGCTGGCACACTATGTTTTCCTATATATTTCTTTGAAAGCCTAGGATGAAATGATTTCACATCTAAATTTTAGCATTTCACGCCACGTTTTACAACATGACATTTGATGTTTTGCCTTTCTCTTGAACAAAAATAAAATAATTTGCTACCGAGAATGCACATAAGGGATGAGAGGCAAGAGGATTCAGTCAGAGGATGAGCATTTATAATCAAACTCGGTAGTCTGTGAACAGTCATTATGAAAATGAGGCTATACAAGTCTGAGGTTCCACCTCACACCAGTCAGAATGGCCAAGATCAAAAACTCAGGTGACAGCAGATGCTGGCGAGGATGCGGAGAAAGAGGAACACTCCTCCATTGCTGGTGGGATTGCAAGCTGGTACAACCACTCTGGAAATCAG
>CM052719.1:3487341-3538116 GCA_028551405.1 Uromys caudimaculatus
AGTCCTCTCCTTTCTCCCTGGTGGCCATCGAGGTGATTCTTCTGCCTCATATGTAGTCCAAACCATGGGTCAATAGATGTGTATTCTTTGGTTAGTGGTCTGAACTAGAGGACGACCAGGGGGAGGGTCAGGCCCATTGACGCTCTTGCTCCCTCCATGGGGCTGCCAATTCCCTCTGCTCCTTCAGACTTTTCTCCAACCCCTCCATCTGGTAGCTTCCGACTTTCTTATCACATAGATGCTTTTAGTGAGAAGCTTCTGAACTGAGTGCATGGCTCCTCACTGGTACTTAATGAAGGAGGGGTTGAGAGGAACTTTCTTACAGAGCAACAAACAAGAGAGATCTCCTACATGGAAGGACTGTCCCTCCATAACTAGACCGAAGGGGTTAGAATATTCAGATAAAACACACGAGCATGCTTAGAAGTAGTAGATAAGGTATTGCCCATTGCTAATCTTAATCAATACTCGGCCACACAGTAGGCTTTGCAGAGACAGGCAGATGTGCAGTGTGAGCCAGTGCTCATAGCAACCCTGGGAGCTAGTGCAAGGGATATCATGACGGTGGAGTCATTTGCCATGAGTGTGATGAACGGAGACTTGCCTTAGCTGGTGCTGGGAACATTTCCAGAGTCAAGGAGGCCATGTTCAGAATGGAAGGCATTGCATGGCTCTGCTGCTCCTCTGCTCCTCTGAGTTTGAATTCCTGTTGTGCTTAAGTTCCTAGGATCTGTTTCCGTGAAAATTTTCTTTCTGGCATCACCAATCCCATTGAAGAGCAGGGCAATTGGTTCTTGGGTTTTGGAAGTACAGAAAGAGAAATTGCCAAACAGAGTCCAAGGGAGGACATGGGTGGGAGTTCTATGGTCCTCACTTTGTGCAGCATCATTGTCATTGGAGATTACCATACGATATGGTCCAACTGCCTGTGTGCATTTGACTGTTGTACGAGAGAGTCTCTTAGATCCAAGTGTCCCAATGTGTGGACCCATCCTCAGTCCTGTGACTATTTGATTGATTCTAAAACAGTAATACTGTCCAATGGCTGCATAAATTGGCTAGCTGCGATGCCTATCAGGTGTGGCTTATATCGCTTTACCACTGTGTCTTCTTTACTATTCATCAAAGGCCATTTGTCTTGAAGATTTAATGGCCCCTTCTTCCCTGAACAAGTCTCTTAACTATAATCAACAGTCAGAAGATTAAGCATCAGGGGTTGCCTCGATGCCTCAGTGATTAAGAACATTTGCCACTCATTCAGAGGACGCCTAGACTTCACTACTAGCACCCACATCAGCTGCTCACCACAACTTCTCACTCCAGCTCCTGGGGATCTGATGTTCTCTTCTAGTCTCTATGGGCATCTGTGCCCTCAATGCAGGCATACACAAAGACATATACACATACACACAATTAAAAGAGTAAAAATAAGTCTTATAAAAACATGCCAAGCATTGAAAGACTTGGCTCAGCAAGGTTGTCAGTAAGTGTAGATTAACTTTATAAGGCAGATTCCTGCTTCTCATCCTGCCTTCTCCCTCTCCACCACCCCTACCCTGCCATATTGTACTGTGCAGTGCTTTGCACACAGAAGCTGCCTGACCTGTGTCTTTATTGCACATTTCAAACCATTTGTGGGGTCTGTTGTCGCTGTTATTGCTGCCAATAGAAGGAGAAATGAGGAGTCGTTTTACGGTAACTTGGTGTTATTGCAAAGTGCGGGGACAGTTTTTTTCTGTTGAAATATTTCTAAATTAATGTGTGACGCTTTGCTGGATATCACTTTGAACACAGTGATAAGTTCTGAGGGGAATAAATCACCGAGTCAGACGGTGTTTATTAGCCTGTGTGCTGTCATTTCCTAAAGCACCCTACCCCTGTGATGGAATTGGCAGCCAGAGGACATAATAACACACATGGAGGTGCTACATCCACAGGTCCTGAAGAGGTAAGGCCGGCCATGTGTACTGCATGAAAATGTCTGTTTGCTAATTTCACCTAACAGCCTTAGAAAACATGACTTCAAAAACACCCCTTAACTTTTCTCCACCTCTCTTTAACTAAAACCTTTCACAGTTACAATATTAAGAGAATCAGCATCCACTCATTCATCCCCCTTTCTTTCAATAACTAACTCCTGGCATTGGCAAATTGCACTGCAGTTTCTTATCTGGTTTCTATTCTGCAGTGATTACTCATAGGGAACATTGCTGTCTCCTCAGTCACGGAAGTGCATCTCAGGTATACCATGCTTTTTGTTGTTGTTGTTGTTGCAGATTGGGACAAAAAAAGAGCCCTTCCAATGCCAAGAGGCTGTGGCTGGTAAGTTGCAGAGTCACCTAGTAGGTGGTAAGGATGCCCTGCAGCTCGATCCCCCAGAGGTTTTGTAATGTCACCTCCTCTTGCTCTGATGTGCCTGCTCCAGGCCCCAATACATTTTAGGTTTTTGTAAAGCTTGTTGCATTTGGAAGCTCCAGGAGCATGCAACTCAGAATGCAATTGTCAAGCGCACAGGAGAGGCTAGCTTGGTGGCCCTGTGTGTTCTTGTCTGCTCACGAGTCTGCAGCTCCCTCCCCCCCCAGCATCTCAGTTTGCCAGCGTGCCTTGGCAGCACTTCAGATCTGTCGCCATCTTCCAGTCAGTTACTCTACTTCCTGTCTTTTCTCTGTCTCACAGGACTGTGTGATCAACCACCTCACAAGGAACACACACTGAGAGGAATGAGTTTGGATGAGGCGGGTGTGTGGGTGAGAGTTCCAAGGAGTTCCCATGTGTAATGATAAGAGGCTCCACGTTCAAAGTCAGATGACATATTGACCTTAAAAGAAATGCATTCCTCAGCATCAAAATCGTGGATCTGAGAGGTGTCTTAAGTGTGCTTACAGCAGAGGTGTCTGTCTGACCCTGCTAACAAATGGGTGGAATGTCTCTGACACTTTCTCAGAACCTAGTGGGTCATGACACTGGGATCAGGTCATCACCCTTCTTATGGCGTGAACCATCCAGATAAGACTTTTCCTAATAGTGCTTTCTGTGTTTTCAAATATACTGACACGTCTCTGGATTTCAGTCAAATTTACAGCTCTTTGTCTTGTTTTAAACCATTTCCACAGTGTTCGGAGCTTTCTTTTGTCAGAAGCAAACTAGCTTACTAAGGTGGATCTCACTGTCCATAGCCTTCCTGATGGGCAAACACAATGCCATTGATTTCTTGGCTGAGTCTACTTGGGCTTGTGTTGGCTGCTGGCTGCACCCACAGCAGCGAACACATTTACAAATCCCATGGCAAGTGTAGGATCCCTCCCTTTATTTGCTACTCACAGCTTGCAGCCACATGAGCTTCTACCATCTTTTAACCTTTTTCAAATGTAACCTCCTATTTGCAATTGGACCTCATTTGTAGGCAGCCTGCTGTGTCATGAGAAGATGCTGCCTGGGGAAGCTTCTGTTGCTGGATAAAGCTGGGAGGGAAGATGTCTTAGAGGGGAGATGGGCGACCAGCAACACTCCTATCCTCTCCTTTGCGTAGCAGCTGGGAGGAATTGGTTCATTCTCCAAGCACAGGCTGCTGCTGGCCAGCTGGCAAGGGTGCTGCCAAGCAAGAGGGGCCAGATACTTAACAGCTGCATTAGTGCCTATCTGTCTGTGGAGTGCACCATATGCCAAGCCCAGGAGTAAGAGGGGAGGGGGTCCTTTTAAAAAGACATTTTCAAAGCCACACAGAAAAAGCATTTTCCCATGTTGTACAAGGCTTTGATCCTGTGTCCCCAGACTGGTGACCGTGCGTCCCTTAGAGTTGATGCAATATGGCGATAGGATAGGTTGCAGGGCTGACTTCAGGACATCGTTCCGTCAGGTAACTAATAAGAAAGCCTAATATTATATCCATTAAAAACTTAGATGCCCCAGTGTAGGGGAATGCTAAGGAGGGAAGATGGGAGTGGGTGGGTGGGTGGATGGGGGAGCATCCTCATAGAGGCAGGGGGAGGGGGGATGGGATAGGGGGTTTCCAAAGGGGAAAACATTTGAAAGGTAAATAAAGTAAATATCCAAAAAACAAAAACAAAAACAAAAAACAAAAAACAAACAAACAAAAAAAACCCCTTTTTTTAAAAAAAAGGAATCACGTAATCTTTTAATTGAGAAATGCTTCTCGTGAAGTTTAAAAATCATTGTTTGTGTCTTAAATGTCCATACGCTGTCATAGCTTGAACTTTGAACAGAGCTCTTCAAGTACCTTTGGGAAACTGTCTAGTTTTCTAAATCCAAGTAATTTTAGAAGTTAGTAATCCACAGTGAAGGAACACTCTATCCCAAAAAGACCTTCTGGTAGCATTCTTTCCTTTCCAAGGTCACAGGAGATCATGAGAATTGAACTTGTGTGACAAGTTGACCAGATATCCCATTTTGTAAAGATATGCCCGCTCCCCCTTTATTTTTTAAATGAATGTAAATTCTAGAATGAAGTCTTTTTAGTCAGGCATTCATGAAATTATTTCCTCCTGGAGAGGAGAAGATACTTTCCCACCCTTATGAACATCCCCAAATACAGCTGGCAAATGGCCAGTGCTCATGAGAATGGGGACAGGCACACAGTAGTCACCCGGGGAGGGCAAAATCATTGCGGGACTCAGAACCCAGTCTTCATGTGGTGTGGGTGGAGGCTTTGATGCCACTGCAGTTGCTGCCTGCCATGGCCTTTGTAGCTGCACAATTACTGCCCTGCCATGGCCTTAGCCACTGCAGTTCTGTTGGTCAGGCACCAGTGTCTTCAGTGCACTTTTTTCCTTTATTTCTTACTTCAATTCCTGAGTTTCCCATGAGGATTAATAGGAGTATTTCATATTTGTACCCCCACACACATGTATATATGTAAACACATGCATGTATGTCTTCCAGCTTATATATGAATTCACATCACTGTAATGATATGTTATTTATCTTAGGATGCTAGAATTATAATAAATTCGTTTAATTTTTTTTTTTTTTTTTTTTTTTTTGGTTTTTCGAGACAGGGTTTCTCTGTGTAGCCCTGGCTGTCCTGGAACTTACTCTGTAGGCCAGGCTGGCCTCCAACTCAGAAATCCACCTGCCTCTGCCTCCCAAGTGCTGGGATTAAAGGTGTGTGCCACCACTGCCCAGCTAATTCGTTTAATTTTTATTTCCATGCATTCTCTAAAACTCTCCAACAGATATGTTGAGAACACAGTCCAGATGACAGATCCTCATTTTGCAGAAGCAAAAACCATCGTCATAGTCACAATTTTCCAGGTAAAGGATTGCCACACGAATGTATCGATAGGCCAATATAGGCAGTGAGGCCCTAGATAAAGGAGACATCACCAACCACATGTCCAGAGAAGTGCGCATAAAGCCAATAGTGTTGATCTCTTTCTTGGCTATGGTATTTTGGTCTGCTGAAGTTGCCATAACTACATGCCATAGCAGGTAGGATTTGCAACTGAAATTTGTTTTCTGATAGTTTTGGGAACTGGAACTACATGATCAGGGTCAGTTTCTGGAAGATAGTCACCTTGTCTCTATGCCTCTATGATGGGAATGGGCAGAGTAGGGGGAAAGAAGGGAAGCGAGAGAGAGAGAGAGAGAGAGAGAGAGAGAGCGCCATGTGGATTCACACTGACGTCTTTCTGTCAGATGGAAGCCCCATCTAATTGACTATGCACAATGTGAATTATTTCCTGAGATTCTCATCTATGTATGAGTTTGGGAAGGAGCACGAGTAGTTGTGGCAGACACATCCATAGTTCTACTTAGCAGTTTTTGTAGGTTCTAGATCAATAACAAGTTCAATATCTGGTTCGATAACGGGATTGCAGGATTGTGGGGCAACTTGCCTGGAAGCATTCTATGACAGGGCTGGTTTGCAAAGAGTAACATGACCAATATGGGAATAGCATGGCTATCCCTTTGGAGCCTCCTGGGGTGGTACTCTCCTAGAGACAGTAAGAGGCCCATCAACTCAGAATGCTATTTTCAATTCAGTTCAGATGATAGGAAAAAGAGAACTATATACAAATTAAGAGAAAAACAAATTCAAAACATATGTCAGGAAATACTTTGTTCCCTAGAGGAGGAGACTATAGATGAGAAGACTATTTGTCCAAGGCCATTTACTGAGTTAAGAAACTGGGGTCATCATTTAGAAATAGAGACGGGTTGCTGGGTTGGGAGAGTGGTAAGAAGGCACTGAATCTAGAGGGCGAAACACAACCTTCCATAGAGAAAAATGCAGCCAGTGTGAGCTGGTCCTATTTATTATACCACTTGCCCATGGCTGAGGTCTCTCCTTGGGCGTTTGAAAGGTATACTAAAAGTGTGTTTACGAGACAGGAAATACAGGCTTTAGAAGGAAATAAATCTGTCCCTGCAGACACAGATGGCTGTGTATTTCATTAGTCCAGAGCCAGTGTGGCCCCTTCACCTTAGTTTCCACTTCAGCTTCTACCACACTGACTGAGTTTTCCAGACAAGAGTCTCACGGCTGATTTTCTGAATGACTCCAGGTCAAGTTTACAGACCAAAATTTCCTGAGTGATTATCATGGGTACAGTCCTCACGCAGCTCAGTGTTTAACACTGTCTCTTGTTTCAAGTGTGAGAGGAGTGTGGGTTCAAGTGGAGGGGAAGTTCAGGGACCAAAAGAATGTTCATTTATTTTAGAGAAGCTTGTTTTAGAAGACCAAACATTGTGAAGTGCTCCAGACTTGGCTCTGTGGGTACCATGAAGTCATGCCTCAAAGGGACTCGAGAGATCAGGTTGCTTATTGATGAAGAGTGAGTATGTGATGTTAGAAATGGAAGGTTTTTGTGAACTCTATGTGCAATTGAAAACAATGTGATGTCAAAATACAAGTTGATTAAAAACCAATAAAGCACCTGCACCATGTAATTGTAGGTCCTATAAACCTCATTTCACTCACAGGCTTTCTCTCAGTGTCTGCTACAAAGCCTGGCATGTAATGGTGCTCTGTACCTTGCATTGAAGGAGAGAAGATTTTACAGGGCTTAGTCCTGTTCATATCACTTCTGCTTGTGTTCTGTTTTCCATGCAACATACTACTTGATGTTTCCACTGTCCTTAAAGTACATTTCCTGAAAGTACCCGAGAAAGTAATCCCCTGCTCCTACTGAAAAAGGATTGTTTTTTCTCTCTTCTATAAGAGCTCTTGAGCTCTTATAATCTACTGGGTATAACCCATCATAGCCATTGCAATATCGCATGTTATAATCTGTGAATCTGTCTTCTTCCCACAAAACAAGCTTGAGATGGGAGAGTGTTTCAGAGTGTAGACTATTCACAGATTCTGATATTCTACTGTAGAATTAGTGGCCAATGGAATTCTCTGAAATAGCGACTTGAGACATTGTCTTAGTTGGGGTGTATACAAAGAAGAGAGGCTGGGATAAGGCCTTGAGTATAAGTAGTCTTGTGACAAAGTTCGTCTCAGGAGTAAGTCAATAGAAAGACCAATAGAGCAAGCTTTCCATAGTCTATTCTGGCGACCAACTGAGGTTTGAGTCCTGTGAGGACCCCCTGAGAAGCTATGAAGCAGTCATCTCAGATTTTTTCTCAGGGAGCAGAGGTCAGAGGAGTCTCACTCTTTCTCTGGCATGTTAGTAATGGTAGTTCACACTCTTTGGATGGCCAGTTTACAAGACTTCTGGGAAAAAACCAAATTGACAAAGCTGAGAGTCACACCAGACCACTTTGGATGAGAAGCTGTCAGCAATTAGGCTCAGCCCATCCCATCTTTTTTGGAGGGTCCAGGGAGGATGAGGTAAAATAGTATCTACCCAATCTTTAGGAGTTGATTTTTAGTGACTTGATGCTTTAGGAATAAAGGAGTGGTACAGGGACTGTCGAGATTGAATTCATTAGTCATGTCCAACAGGCATCACATATGATCACAGAATGATGGATCTCATAGATGTAGCTAGAAGCAATCTCAGAAGAGGGTCAGAACATCCAGCAATAAGAACAACTAAGCAGATTGCAGATGGGCATGTACACACACACATGGGCGATCAGGGTGTCACTTGCTGCCTCAGGAGATGAAGAAGGCATGATTGTGTGTCTTCAGATCTCACGAACATCAGTTTAGTTCTACACTCATCATCCCCAGGCCCCAGGTACTTCATGTTAAGTTGTAGAACATGAGAGTTTGTGTCATACTTGTCTGGTATATTTGCAAACTAACTGATCCAGTTGTGTCTTCTCTTAGACACCACCACAGGACATCTGGGGTGGGAAACACCAGATTTGGAAGATGCACACTGTGGTGATGAAAGAAGTGTTTCTAATTCTGGTGCTTTCAGTTGGAGTCAGCAGCCACATGGAGGCAGCAAGTGAAACAAGCAACAAGTCAAAGAAAGGCTCTTGCTGAGAAATACTGAAAAACATCCAAGCAGTGGAACCGTGAAGTTTTGGTTTCTCCTTGTGGTAGACTTTCACCAGATATTTTATTTATAGAGTATCACTCCCCCTTACACACCCCCCCAAAGTCATGTTTGACTTTGGAAGCCTGATATTTTACTTGGTAAAGAATTAATCTGACTTAGAATTTAAAGGTTGGGATTATATGAAAAAGAGAGTGTGATATTTAAGAGGGGATTTCAAAGACTTAGAAAGCTATCTAATTAGAGTTGTAATACTGCCTTTAAAAAACAAATGAGTCCTGCCTGTTCTATAAAAGACATTCAGAATGATATTATAGGTTAACATGTTCAGATCGAATCAGTAACATAAAATATTACGTTTCTAATTAGGATATGTGGTGGTTTGAATATGATTGAACCGGGGAGTGGCACTATTAGGAGGTGTGGTCTTGTTGGACTAGGTTTGGTATTTTTGGAAGAAGTGTGTCACTGTGGGCATGGGCTTTAAGATCCTCCTTAGGTGGAACAAACCTAAAAGTCTAGTAAAAAGTGAATAAGAAGACCCAATTTATGAATGTCCTAATTAAAAAAGTAAGGAACTTTTGCTAAGAAGTGATCTTAGAAATTTGTCTTTTGGGGGAGGGAGTCTTCTCAATGCAGTTAAATCAAGGCAGCAGTATTGATGGGGAATGCCAACCCTGTCTAATCACATTCTGAGCAGTGACCTTCTCCTGGATAAAATTGATCTGTACAAATAATTATGGACTAGGTAACAGAGATTAAAGCTATTTAGAAAAGATAAATTCTGGGCTAGTAGAACAGGATGGTCAATAATTTATGGGGACTGAAATGTACTCTGCATATCTTCAGGAGCTAAACAGGATGGATACGTACCCTGTTCTTAAGAGAACAAGATAGTGAGAGACTAACTGAGTTTTGCAAAAGGGTTCTTAGTTGTTGGCATACATTTGAAATGTGTGGACAACAAAGTCCACACATGGACTGTCCTGTCCCCGATAAGAGCCAAAGAGCCCTTTCTCCTATACTTTTCCAGCTCTGTTCTTAAATAGGACACAGAGGGAAAAAATTAGCATTTGAAGGAATTTCATCTTCTCTGGATTGCAAACTTCATTGATTTTCAAGTTTAATTGCTCATATGAGATTGGGGACTTCTTAAGACATATCTTAGTGGTCTTTGCACATCTGCTGGAGGTTCTGTGTTATTTCAAAAATTCTTTACTATTAAGACAGCACTATCTTGTGTCTCATGTATCTGAAGACAGTTTTATTTTTTTATTGGGATTCATGAGTTCTCAGAGAGTTTAAAATTTCTTGAGCATTTCCCAATATGTGGTTTAGTATTCTTAAAATATGGTGTCAGGGCACTCCAGAAGTAAACTGGATATTCAGAGTATTAAAATCATCATATTATAAATTATGCAAGACCTAATGCAATGGGTAACAGATTTGCTGTGGTTTGGCAGTCATTCACATTGCACTGTTAATTTATAAAAAGCTTAATCTACTTATGACCCCACAAGGTTCTCTTATGCCTGCTCCACTGAGCCATGAATTTTCTACTGTCTCCTCACAGACATTTTGAAAATCAAACACTCTCTTGTAACTTTGAATTTGTATAACTTTACTACTTATATACCAAGTCAACTGACATGCCAGATTCTGCCTATGCTGTGTCAATTCCTCTCTCTGAGCATCGTGGCCTGCACCCAGAGAATGTGGTTGGCATGGAAACAGGATAGCATTCACCTTTTGATGTGCTTGCCTTTACAACAAGCACCTGACCTTCATGTATCTGCATTGATGATTTTTGTCCCTAGGATGCATTGGGGACTGTCTGAAGATATGTTTGACTGTCACGTTCTAGAAGGTAGGGGTTCTACTGGCATCTAGAGGACAGACTCCAGGGACAGAACAGAACACGCTAAAGTGAACAAGTTAGCTCACTGCAGAGTTTACATGGCCTGCAATGAGAAGACATGCAAGGTTAGAGCCCCAGGTGTCAATCACTAGAATTATGATCTATAGTATTAAGCAGTCATGCCTATAAACTCTCAGATTTTGGGAAACCCAGGACGGATGGTTGCTATAAGTTTGAGACCAGCCATGCTTCACAATGAGTCCCAGGCAAGCCAGAACTATAAAGAATGTGTCTTTAAAAACCAAATGTACTTTTTTTCTCTCTTAAATCTTGGTAGTTTCATTGATATTTTCTATGATTTTCATTTTCTTTATTTTATCTATTTCTCAGGCCAATAACAATAGAAAAATTGAGGGGTGGGGAGCTCCCAGGGAGATGGAAAGATGGCTTACTAGTTGAGAATATGCACTGTTCTTGCAAAGGACCCAAGTTCATTTCAAGCACCTCTGCCAGGTAGCTCACAACCTCATGTAACCCCAGATCTTAGGGGTCTGACATCTGGTGCCTTCTTCTGGCTTCCTCTGGTGTCCTCTGGCTCCTTATGTGCACATATCCACACACATATACATATATTTAAAAAATAAAAAATTGTTTTAAACTTTAGAAACAAAACAACAACAAAAACCAAATGTACGAAACAAAAGAAAATGAGAATGCAGTGTTGACCAGTGTCTCCTGTAAGCCTCACTGTCCATCCATAAAAGGTTGAGATTAGCACCTGTCCCAACATTTACATGCCATAACAGTCGCTCCTGAGCGGTGGGGTAGAGGTGGCTGCATTGCGAAGCATCTTAAGAGGGCACGAAGATGTGCTGAACACTGCATTCCACACTGACACATTTAAAAAGAAAGTGACAATTTCTTCTGAGAGTGTAGGTGTCAGAAGTTCCTGATGTTAGCCTCACAGTTCCAACCCACGGAATACAAGAATGCAATCCCACATGCGACTCTGGAGAGCTAGCTACGATGTGAACTTCGGGTGTTAGAACTTAATTATTCAGACTGATCCAGTTTATAACTCTTTATATATGCAACACTCATCATAACCACACATTGTTGCATTGCAGAGGTTTCTCCACAGCAACTCTGGTGATCGGAACAGGAAGAAGTATGCATGAAGGACTGGGACCTTGGATTAGACTCCCTCTGGGTCTCACTTACGCTGCCACCCACGCAGTGTTATCCCTTGGAAGTCAACAGGAAGATCAGGAGTTCAGCCCTGTCATATTCTCAACAGAAGATCCTGGGACCTAGAATGAAAGGTTCCAGCTACAGAGCTGGATCTAGAGCACAGCAAAGCAACATGGGAACTGTTGGTCCGGGCCTTACCTGAGAAGTCAGGGGACAGAAGAGAACATTGTCTGGAAACACAGACACCAAGGAAGTGAAGCCACCAAGGGAGGCAGACAGAAATGGTAGACACTCAGGAGGATGTACAAACTGGGGACAGAGAGCAGGGTGTTTTAAGTTTCAGCCATCTCTTAAGTTTCTTCACTTTCTTCTGCACAGGATCCCACTCAAAGCCAAGGAAGGACACAGAAATGTGGCTTAGATATTTTGTACTTTGTCTGCGGCCTCTGCCATACTGAGATCAGCCCTAGATCACTTTTATTCTATAGTGATATGAAAAGGGATAGTGATATGAAAAGGAATACGTTCTCATTTTCTTTCTTCCATATTTTTATATGGAAGAAAAATGTTAATAATACTTCTGTTGTGCTGAATATAGTGAATATATAAATATAGTAAAAAAATAAATCAAGACCTAAATGGCAAATTCCTTTCTAATATTTTTAGAACATCAAAGTAAAACAGCTTCAGTATATTCTTTAAATACCAATGAACTAATAGTTACTTTTGTGACATGCTTGTAGCTAATCATGTACCCAGGGTTGTGGTTTGAATATAGGATGTTCTTATAGGCTCATGGGATTGGACACTTGCTCCCCTGATGGATGCACTGTTTGAGAATGTTGTGAGACACTGAGGAGGTGGAGTCTCCCTGGAAGAAGTGGGCACTGGAGAGGGGACTTTTGGGCTTTAGTCGGGTCACACTTCCTGTTCATTCTCTCCTCACTGTTTCTTTCTGCCAGGCCTTCTTCATCTGATGCTGTGTCTAACTCGCTGTGATGAAGTATATCTCCTTGACTCTTAAGCCTGAATCAATACTTCTGTCTTTAAATTTCTTCATGTCAGCTATTTTGTCACAACAAAAAATAACTAATACATCCAGCAACCGCTACTGGGCTTGTGTCCACAGGATCTGAAACCAGAATGTTGAAGAGATATCATGCTTTCTTCAGCAGGATTCACAATAGCTATATAGATATAGAACCATCTAAGCATCTAGCTACAGATGGATGGACTGAAAAATTATATTTCAAGTTGTCTGGCATATCAGAGTCCTCCTGTATCCTGTGTAAGCCTCTGTCTGAGCGTGGGGTCCTAGTCCTAGAGGATGTGGTACACTAGGCCTGGTGTTGGCAGTAAGAAGGCATCAATGCACTCCTTTCTGTGCATACAATGGAATATTACCCAAGTATAAAAAGGAATAAAATCCTATCATTAGCAAAAACTGGAGGGCATTGTGTTTAGTAAGGTATACCAGAATCATCACACGAATACCGTATATTATCACATATAAATGGAAGCCAAAACATTGGTCTTCAGTAGAGAATGGAATAGTGGCTGCCACCCAGAATCTAGAGAAGGAATTGGCTAGGGAGGAATAGAAAGAGAGAAGCAAGTGGGTACAGGGCTGTAGCTGGGTATGAGGGCATTCATGTTGATCTTCTAGCATGGTAGGAGAGTTACAGTTGATGACAACTCATTGAATTTTCAAAGGAAATTTGTAGAAAGAATATCTAAGATCCTAACACAGAAAGGATTGCTGACAAAAGTCATGGGCGAGTCATCCTGATCATTGTTCAGTGTGTGTATGTATGTATGTATGTAAATAGCATACTGAAAACCTCAGCTATGCATAGTTTCTATGTTGATTAAATATACGTGTTTATCTTAAAATTTATGAGACAGGGAGTAGTGACCCTTTGGGATTTCCCACAAGGGGTGGTCCTGGTTTCTGTCAATCTGTCTTCAGCCTATCACACGTGAAACATGGAATTCTGACTAATTTATAGAGTGAACTCTGTTCGGGTCAGTAGCAGCATTTTGGAGTATAGGGATGTACTCTGCATTTGTTAGGATTTCAAGAGGGTGACTGAAATTTGGAATCCTGTCAAATTGGAAATGGGAACATGCCATGTTTCTAGGGGCTGTCACTTCTGAGTTTAATGCATGCCCTTAAATGATTATACTGGGTACAGGTAACTCTCTTGGAAGGTAGTCTTTTTGGTAATCTGCTTACATAGGACAATTCCTGGTGACTTAAAAGTCCAAATTACACGATCTGTTGGTGTACTGGCTGGTTTTGTGTCAACTTGACACAAGCTGGAGTTATCACAAAGAAAGGAGTTTCAGTTGAGAAAATGCCTCCATGAGATCCAGCTGTAACTCATTTTCTCAATTAGTGATCAAGGGGGGAAGGCCCCTTGTAGATGGTACCATCTGTGGGCTGGTAGTCTTGGGCTCTATAAGAAAACCAGCTGAGCAAGCCAGGGGAAGCAAGCAAGCCAGTAAGCAGCATTCCTTCATGGCCTCTGCATCAGCTTCTGATCCTTGACCTGCCTGAGTTCCAGTCCTGACTTCATTCAGATCATGAGGAAGGACAGCTTGTGTCAAGTTGACACAAAATCAGCCAGTACACCAACAGATCGTGTAATTTGGACTTTATTATTATTTTTTTTTTTTAATTTTTGATACTTTATTTACATTTCCGATGTTTCCCCTTTTCTGGGTCTCCTCTTTGGAAACCCCGTATCCCCTCCCCCTCCCCGCCTCTGTGAGGGAATTCCCCCTCCCACCTACCCGCCCACCCATTCCCATATGTAATTTGGACTTTTAAGTCACCAGGAATTGTCCTATGTAAGTAAATTACCAAAAAGACTATCTTCCAAGAGAGTTACCTGTACCCAGTATAATCATTTAAAGGCATGCATTAAACTCAGAAGTGACAGCCCCTGGGGTATGTTGGTCACACTGATGGTTGGTTAACTAGCCCACTGTCTGTCACTGGAGGGAAGGGAGTTTGGAAAAAACTTTCTTTTTGCTACTTGCCTTGGAGATCTTTCTTTTTTTTTGCATCAACAATTTGCAATTAACAGACTAAATGATGTTTCTGGTTTTGTTTTGACTGAGGTCAAATCATTAATGGCAAATGGGCTTTAGGGAGTCCTCAGCCAAATGTCTTGCGTTGTGTAACTCTCTATGATTAATTGAGGAAAAAGTCCCTATACAGAAGATTGAAAAGGAGTTAGTTATTTTCCCTGTGAAAAGAACAGGGATTTCAAGAGGGTGACTGAAATTTGAAATCCTGTCAAATTGGAAATGGGAACATGCCATGTCATTTCCCAGTTTAATGCATACCCTTAAATGATTATACTGGGTATAGGAGAGCTCAGGGAAACGCAGGCTGAAGCTCTATGGTTATACTCTGCACATGGGCCCCCTTTTACCTGTCTGTTGATTCTTCATAAATTATCCAATTCTCTGCTGCTGCTAGAACTCCCAGAATTATTCTAGTTCTTGTCTAGGCCACTGCCTTTGCCCTGAGATCATGACAGACCATGATTTGGGTGACCCCTTTATTCTCTGGACACCCAAAGTTATCCTCTTACTCAATTCCCTTCCATTATTAACCTAAGGAAAAGCAAGGTCTCTAAAGGGTATGGCTGTTCAGTTCTTCTCTTTCTGACATGGCCCTGAATCCACCAGCTATAGTAGTCTCTCTCTGTCCTTACCCTCTGGGCACGTTCTCAACCTCAGGGCTTTGGGTCTTTCTGTTCTTTCTAGTTTGAATGCTCACCCATGGATTCTTATGGCTATATGCTACACTTCATTTTGGAGGGCACAGGGCATCTCCTCTTAAGAGATAACCTAAAGGTGGGGCTTCCTTTGAGTCTCTGTTTAGAGTTTCAGATGCACATCTGTGTGTATTCACATGTCCAGTGCATTGTTTATGTAACATTATGTATCCTCAGAATGTACATTCCACTATATCAGAGAAATGAAAAGTGTTAGAACCTCTTGGACTAAAAGTGCACAGAGCAGGCAAGAAAGCATACCTAAGGTGACTGATCCCTACCATGTAAGTCTAACACACTCTCAAAGCTTTTCTGTGTCTGCCTTCTGCCCTCCATGGTTGTCTTGGAGACACCCCATGAGGGCTTCTGCCTGTGTGCACTGCGCAGTCTTGTTTCTCCATCTCTAACCAACCAGGATGGGTTTCCCCTATTTTCCGAAGGCCGCTGACACTTACCATTAGCTATCCTGATCTTGGACAATTATTGTACTGACTTACACATATGCTAATTTTCTTCAGAATAGGAACATGTCTGCATGTCACCTAGTCATATTATTATCAATATTTATTCAGTGAGCATTTGCTGACCCACCAAAGAGAGACAGGAATAAAGAGACACAAAGGAGTAACTGGCTCTATAGCTTTAGACTAGGATACGTAGTATGGAATCTGGAAAGAATTTATCCTTGGGCATATTAGAAATATCCCCCATACACGCTGATGGATTAGGCAGCTGATAGCTTTTAATCACACACAGCTTGAGTGCTTTTTCATCTGATTGAACTTCTTTTGGAAGAGATTATCTATTGAAAACTTACATTATCAAAGTTAAGAGCCACATTTCAAAGATGAGATTTCTTCTCCCTGCCCCAATAATGACTCCTTCTTATCCAACTGAAAGTTAACTTTTCTTATTAACATTAACCATCTTCAGCTTAAAAGTATTACATATGAAAAAGGTTTCTAAACAGAGCAAAGCCATATGACAGGCCTGTGGAAAAAAAGTTTGTATAATAACTCAGGTGTTAGTTAGAAATATTATTTTTGCCAAATAGAAGAATAAGAATGTATGTAGCTTATAGTCAGGTTGCTCTGAGGAACAGCAGAATGTTAGGTAAGGCTCTGTTTGTCAGCAGGGCTGTGCACAAACTGACTGCATACACGTTGATGGTCCTTAAACAGCAGAGGCTTGCATTTGTGTACTTTAGTGGTAGGTCTGAGATAGTAATAAAGGGACGTCTGTTCATTAATGTACGGAAAGCTGTTTAAATGGCACCTGCTGTTACCTGTTAGAGAAACATCATGTGTGAGGTGTTCCCACCTAGAAATGGAACACAGGGTTTTAAATGATAACCCTTAGCAAGTGCCCCTGCCGTGGATACAGTCTTTTGGGAATATGCTCAGGAGAGATACAGCTGGATTGTGTGGTAGGTCTATTTTTATTTTCTCGAGGCTCACCCACCCCGATCTCCACAGTTCTGCACCGGTTTGCATTCATACCATCAGTGAATAATCTCCCCTTCCCCCAGAGTATTTGTTGGCTTTTTGGTTTTCACTTAGCTGATCTGAGTGGGATACGGTGAAATCTCAAAATAGTTTTAATTTGCATTTCCTTGATGGTTGATGATGTTAGATTATTTTTTTTTAAAAAAATTCTATGTTATATGGCTTTGCTCTGTTCAGAAACCTTCTTCATATGTAATGCACTTAGGCTGAAGATGGATAATGATAATAAAAAAAGTTAACTTTAAAGTTGGATAAGAAGGAATCATTATTGGAGCAGGGAGAAGAAATCTCGTCTTTGAAACGTGGCTCTTGATTTGTGTATCTTGATTTGAGAACTCTTATTTAGCTCCACAGTCCACCGTCGTCGTCATTGTTTTTGCCTTCTTCTTCCTCACTCTTTGTTTAATATATATATATGTATATATGTATATATATATATCTCAACTCTTTTAGATATATAGTACATAAAGATTTTTTTCCCATTCTGTAGGCTTCATTTTTACTCCAGTGATGATGTCCTTTGATGTACATAAGATTTTTAGTTGTCTGTGCTATTGGGTCTTGTTCAGAAAGTCCTTCCCGGTGCCTATAAGTTCAAGTGTCTTCCCTACATGCTCTTCCATCAGAACGTGATCTAATGTTGACGTGCTCCGTCCATTTGGAGATTTTTGCAGCATGAGCGATAAAGATGTAGTTTCACTCTTCTGCATGTAGTTTGACCGGCGTTCTTTGTTGCAGATGTTGTCTTTCTCTATCTTAGCTCTAAGCGGGGCATCTATATCACATTTCCTTTCTCCAAGGGTCAGGGGTCACCACAGAAGAGGGGCTGGGAGCATGGTAAGAGTCAGAGGGAATACATATCTGTAGCTAAACAGTATTCGCTTGGCACCGCAGGAGGTTACACAAGGGATTCACAGTAGCTGGGACTGCATGTGCAAGACTTGTATAATATGAAGCCAGGTAAAACTCACATGGATGAGCTATTGGCATTTCTCAATTGATAGCTTCTAGAGGTGACTGAGTCACTTATTTTTAGGGGTTTGGGTCCTGAGAAATTACCAGGGCTCCAGGAGATATTCATGCACATACATGCAGCAATAAATGGAATCGATTTATGTATATATATATATATATATATATGTGTGTGTGTGTGTGTGTGTGTGTGTGTGTGTGTGTGTGTGTGTGTAAGTTTTTCACTAGCATGGATACTGCTCTACTCAGCTAAGACAACACTGCACTTCCCCTCTCTCATATTCCTTTGTTACAAACCCAAGGACCATTTGATGCTCCAGCTTAATGCATGTCTTTGTCTTTTATTTCAAGAACAAGAATGAATCGAGCTCGGACTCGTCCTTGATATTTTTTCCCCCCAGAACATACTTAATTTTTTTACTTACCAAACCAACCATCAATGAAACATTTGTTCTCCACACTGTGCTTCTTTCAGTTCAAATCCTTTTAGACTACATTTTTGGTCAAGTGCAGCCAGGGAAATAAAATAATCTTTTGTTCATATAACTTCACCGTTCTCATTTTTAGATTAAAATTATTTAAAGTAAAGAATTTAATTATTTGCTTTGCCACTGACTACAACTATTTGAAAAATTTCCCTTTTATAAATCAATATTTTTAATCTACTTTAAATACATTCACAAGTGTAGGTTCTTTTTTTTTTCTTTAATAAAAGCTTTAAGATGCACAGTATGTTCATGGCTTTGAAGAAATCCTGTTGAAAAATGGGTGCTTCAGATCTCCACTAAGATGTATTTGTTGTATAACCATCTGGCAGAGAGGGACAAGTTCAACTCCTGAACTCTGTGACTGGCCTTCCTGTTCACCTTCCCCACTAGGAGGATCTGGAGCGTTCCAAGCTGCATATACCGTGCTCAGGCTATGCCAGAGCAGGGACACAGGTGCTTACCCACCTGTGTCGCAGCTGCAGACACTCTTGCCTAAGCAAAACGGGTCTTGTAAGCTATCTTGAAGTAATCACAAGTTTATCTTCTTGGAAGATTCTCCTCAGCTGAGATCTGCTCTTGACCCTCACCTCATGGTTTTTGTGTGTGGACAGTGGTGGGGATGTCAAAACTGTCTGATGAGAAGGAACTTTAGTATCTACCTCATGAATCATGGGAGGACCCATGCCTTGCTAAGGCCACTAAGAACTGTCTTGTCTTAGCATTGGCAACTGGCTTTCATATAGTATATGAATTGATAATAATGTATATAGCTACCTTCTGAGTGTTTGTGTGTGTGTGTGTGTGTGTGTGTGTGTGTGTGTGTGTACTCTGTGTGAGAAGAATTATGCCAGCTTTGTCTTAGGATGTTATTAACTGTAGAGTGTCATCCAGAATCTTCTACTGTCCAATATTAGCACAACAACCCTGGGTTCTGTTGGGGGACAAAGGGAGCTGACACCTGCTGTCTCTATTCCAGGCAATGAGGCCTGTGTTAGTTTGTGTACTAGTTAATTAATGACCAGAAAGAACATACCTATTTATAGTTTTAATGCTTTTTTCCATATCCTCATAATTGAAAATCAATAAATGACAATAAAATCATTGTAATCTTAGTTCTAGTAATTTCGGAAGCCATAAACTTCACTAGCTGACCGTGTCTGAAAAAGGATGCTCTTGTGTTCCCATCTTTCAGGGTCTTGAAACTTGCACTTTGAGGAATGTTCTACTGAAGTACCACACACTGAAAGAATTCTGCCGAAGCTGGAACACTGACTGCAGCAGATGTATACACACACACACACACACACACACACACACACACACACACACCCCAAAACAGAGCTGTGCCTTGCATTCTAAATCATGAAACTTTACAGACAGAAGTAAGTCCACTGTGACATGAATTCTTGTAAGCAATATAAATTGTTTCTGCCAAGGCTTCAGAGTAGATATTAACAGGTCAAAACAAATATAGCTGTCCCAGCTAGCTTATTAATGCATACAATTTAAACTGTGTGCTTATGCATTTATTTTGGCAAAAAATGTGCACTGTCATATGAAGGCTTTGGAAACATATTTTTCAATATACGTTGTGCTACTAAGTAGAATTCTGTAAGAAGCCACACATAAAACCAAACAGAAAGCATTAGATGAGACACAATCATATAAAATAAACATTTTGGTACAGATCTGGGAACATATACTCTTGAAATGATGTAAGTGGAATACACTAATGTACAATGAGCATGTGCACATGCATGGGAGTAGTGTAAACAAATATATGCGCACACACAAAATTGGACAATAGAAAGTACCACTGAAATCAAAACTAGTAGTGTTAAGGAAATACTTTTTTTCCTCTGAATTACTCGTGTTTTGGGCAGCCTTATTCTCAGCACAGATTAGGAAGAGTGTGTAAATATTTAATTTTAAGTTAATAGAACTCAATGAGTGAGTTGTGAAAAGCCGCTTTTGGTCGTGGTGTGCTGGACAGCCTAGAGTGTTTGAATGTCAAGTTCGACTGTGTCTGTGATTTGTCCAGCAGTTAGTCCCTGGGAACTGGGAAAATAGCTCAAGGTTTTGAAAAAGCTCTGTTGGTAGCACTCAGGGGTCTGCCATCTAAAACACCCCAAGCGTGGGACTGCTTTAGATGGAAATGCCTGTTCATATTGTCAGCATCTCTGATTGTCAGTTTTATTAATATCATTCTCATTTAGAATGAAAACAATGTCTTTAGAAAGTGAGAGAAACTTTTTACCTTCTTAATAACTAAAGAATAGGTTATGTGACCAAAGCCATGGTAAAGCTCCATGAAGAGGAGAAGTTATAGCAACAATGTTGCTGTGTGAGAATTTCCAAATTTGGCTTCTGTTTCCTATGGGAGGGCTTTTCACAAACTGTATTTCCCCCTTAATATTATCTTTTAATTTTTCTTCCCAAGCAGACCATACTGCGAGCTAGCGTTTACCCAGGTAGCCAAAGGCCTTGATAGCCAGAGTCCAATCAGTGCGTTTCATGTGGTATCAACAATTCTCGGCCAGTGGATGGAGCCGAGGTCCCTCCCAGCGGATGCAAAAGTCCGATAGGACTCCTTCAGCAAAGCCCTCTCAAGTCCTAATCTAAAGTAAATAGTGTCTCCCTGTTCTCAGGTAGAGTCTGCATTCCTAGCAGCTTTCCAGGGCAAAGAAAAGGTCAGTAAACATCACTAGAATAAAAGACAAAGCCCATAAGACTACCTCACAACGAGTAAAACCCTCACAACCACGGAGCAACAAGGATGGTTAGTGTGGGGAAAATGCTGGGTCAACTCCCTAGCCTTGAAAGGAAGTGGGGGGGTGTCTGGAGTTTATTGCTCCAGAAAGACAAAGTATTGATCAAGCAGGCAATTCCGCCTGATAATCTTCAAACAGTGGTGAAGTAATTGGTAACTGATTTGAAAGATATGATGGATAAATTTTTAATAATTGCTTTGATTGGAAAGACTGTTTGTATATACGGTATCCCATAGGACACAGGGTGATTCCAAGAAGAAGTTCTCTTTGTGTTTCAGGAAATTCTAAGACCAGAGGAGAAAGACAAACTCAAACCGAGACACGTATGAATACCTCACTCCTATAAAAATGGCAAGGAAAGAGGCCCTTTTCTTCATTTCCCATGGGCCATGAAATATCTGAATTACAAAATAGGTTCACTTTGCCTGGCATGTGAGTCTAGAATCTAGAATCTAGACTCTTCATTCTAGACAGGGTGCTGGGGACTGCTTTGGGAGTGATCCAATGGTGTGGACAATAGGAAATCATTTTCATAAAAGCTAAGGGGGGGTCTGTTTCACTTTGATTTGGGGGCTAAAGACAATGCCAGAGCTGCTCTGACACTTGGTCCATTATCTTCCCACCATGAGGTCAGCTGACTTGAGACTTGAGACTCCAGTGTCTACCCTACTGCAAGAATGCACCCTCCACCCTCCATGTCTCTAACCTACTTGGAGTTTATTATGTGTTCTGAATTTGTGTGGAGCTGGCAATTTGATGAAGGAAAAAAATACTTAAAGATTCTTTTTTGCTTCTTTGTTTAAAATTAACATCTGCTGTCTTCCTGACCTGAATTCTGACAACACAATTGCTATGAAATATCGGTTTGAACTCCAAACCAGAAATCCTGAGTGTAGCTCTCTGCCAAATAGGTGCTAGTTAGAACCAGCTGCCCACAGCGGAACTGCTGAATGCTTCAAGGCTGCCTGTGATCTGAGCAAACCCTGGGCTCAGCTTTTCAAAGGGAGATTGCCATTTTGCAGAATTCTCAAGGATGGATGATGTCACCTGTGATAAATCAGTGTGTTATCTCTTTCCTTCTTGAATTTATCACTGTGAACATCTTAGATGGAAGGAGAAATAATGAGAATTTAAGGTAGGCATTCATGTGTGCTTGCATGTGTGTGCACACATGCATACATCTGTGAGTGTATTCCTGCTTGTGTGTCTGAGGGCATGCATGGGTGCTTGTATTTGTGTATGTGTGCATGTTCATATGTGGGCATATGTGTTTGTCCGTGTGACTGTGTCTTGGATGTGAAACTCAAGAGCTAGAATCTCTGAGGTATTGCACAGAGGCCGTGGCTGGCAGTGTAGGAGCAATGCAGATCCCAGCTGCTGCTCTCTTACCTCTGTGGCCACATTCCATCCACATCTCCTGAATTTTACTAAAAAATCCTCTGAAGGGTGACACTGGCCGTGGTCATCTCATTAAGCACAGAGTTCTGTTTTCAACATAATTAGTCATCTAATTACTCATCCAAAATTAGTTAGTGCATTCATATGCCTAATTAATTAAAATTTCATTCAAAGTACCCTGTTGCTAATGCTTTTGTTCTCTTGTTCTGACAAATCAAATTACTGAGGGACAGATTTGATTTGGAAATTGGTTTAGGTTGAGTCTCATCATAAGCATATTAAAATATTAATGAATAAAAACAGTGAGATATTAATTTCCATAATTAAGATGTACCCCCCAGATGTTAATGATTTCTAAGGAGCATTGTTTTTAAACACAGGAACTGTAAATCCCCTAGCATTTCAAACTGAGCCTGAGGTTGAAGAGAAAGATCTGAGTCCAACACTTCCATCCATTCCTAGAAACAAAACTGTGAGCTAAGTGGGAGCAAAGCCTAGGGTGCAAAACCTGGGATGACTATCAAGGCTAATGGTTCAGTATCACATGCCCATGGTCCATGGTTATCAGAGGAGCTGCTTCTAAAAGATAGCCAGCTTCTAATAGTTAATTTACATATTATGGGTTTTTCTAGGACAAAGCAGTAACCATTGGTGTGCAGGTCTGACCATGTAGACATTGGTAGACTCTTCAGTGCATGTGAACTCATTGAGTCTTCCTGAGAACCCTGTAAGGTATGTGCCGCTTCAGAGCTTTTGCAGAAGAGCAAACTGAGGCCCAGAAAGGAACCTTCCCGAAGCTAATGCATGGAAAGCAATAATGAACTGTTTGCTTAGAGAACCATCCTTAGAGACACAACACATCACATGCTCTGCTGTTGAAGCACCTGCCACAGAGATAGATGCCACCAGATGAAAGACAGAGGTGCAGAGGATTAGGGAGGAATTGTCCTCTGCAGAGGAGAGCCTTACTTCTGACCAAGGGAAGACATGGAGGCCTGCTGCCTGTCTCTAGGTTAGCCCACAGGTAAAGAGGACAACATGGGAGAGTGAAACCTGACATTTTCAGACATTAGAAAATGATTTTTAAAGTCATCTTCATTGAGATAAATATCCATTTTAAGAGCTGAGGAAAACAATACTAGCTGCTTCCAGAGTGGCTTTGAGAAAGACAGGAAAAATGGAATATACCTGAGCTATATATTCCATCAAATGTCTGTGACTAACCACTGAATGAAGGGTCATTGCAATACCAGAAACACTACAAGAGTGCCTCTGGGCCCATGAGTCATTGTGTGTCACTGCCTCTGCCTTCTGTAACTGTAGAACCTTATCCAAGGTTGGTTCTCTGCTTTCTGATCCATTTGGGAGGTCTGATTTCTGCCTTTAAGTCTGTTCTGTAGTTAATTGTGTGTGCTGAGCTGGGGCTTGGTTTCCCCGAGCCTCCTTCCCCAATTTCGAGAGTAAGGTATGTATCATTTTAGATCTAAAGCTGTATTTTCTAAGTGCTCCCGTAATGACTAAAGAGCTTCAATGTCCTCACATGTCATAGAAATAAGAACAGAAGAGCAAGCACACTTCACACCAGAGGTTGGTGAGCATAATATGCATTGAGTTATTTCTCTGGATAATAAAGGACCACTCTACAAATATCATTCACATGTCATACAATATTATCATCTGTATTTACCTTTTCTTCCTCCCTTCCAAGTCAGAGCTAAGCGCATTCCCAGGACGGTTCATTCACAGATCAGGCTTGGGCATAAATCGAGGTTATTTCCTTTAGCTATACTGTAAAAATCTAGTTTAAAAAATCTAGTTCTGAAAAGCAAAAAAGGGCCAGCGACTCTTCCCTGTATTAGCGTCATAAAAGGAAAAATTTAAAACCAAGGGAAGGAGATAGCAGCGATAGATCCCAGTTACCCAGCCACACAAATATAGGCTGCCCACCCAAGCTCAGACCAGTGGCTGTCGGGAGTCTCTTCTCCTCCAGAAGCTTTGCTTGGATCCTACTTTGCTATCTTCTCCTATCTTCTCCTAGGGCAGCCCTTGCAGTGCAGCTGCAGAGAGAGGGCACGCTGTTTCTTCTTTCAGCTCCACCTCTTAAGTTGGGGAAACAAAATTAATGATTCCATTTTCATGTTCATTTCTCAAGAGGGTTTTTGGTTTGGTTTTGTTTGCCTTAGGGACGATTTTTTAGGAAAGAAAAACAATGGAGATGAAATTTCAGAATAGGCTTAAGAAATTCTTAAAGGGGCAATTTGGATGGAAGGATGGAGGCAAAGGAGAGAGTCGGAGGGAAGAGGCTGGACTGGGCTGCAGGGGCGGGTGGGAGGCTGGAGGTGGAAGGCAGGGGCGGGTGGGAGGCTGGAATGGACTGCAGGGGCGGGTGGGAGGCTAGAGGTGGAAGGCAGGGGCGGGTGGGAGGCTGGAATGGACTCCCTTTCTCCATTTGCTGCTTTCATCTCTCTTCCCCTCCGTTTCTGATTCTGCTATCCCAGAGCTCCACAGAATGAACAAGATCTGCTCTCTGTCTTCCGTCCCTCACTCACTGGGAATGGGGAAGCAACAAACAGAAGGTCTCTCCATAATTGCTCTGGGTTGCTCAACACTCTTTTTCATCCCCCTGCAGGTAGTCTTACAGATCCCCTGCTGCAGATGTTTCTGTGTGTATAGTATGCCTCCCTTCTGAATCATTTTCTCGCCATTTTGTAAGTATCCAGGGCCTGCACTGGAAACGAGAAACTTTAATTATCAAATTAACACAATTTCATGGTTGACATGTTCAATTTCTCACTAGACTTTATTTTCATTTTTAAAAACCAACGATGGCTTTTGCCCTAGTGATATAGGGAACTGTATAACGCCGTTGCTTCAAACTCAGGAATACTGAATACTTCCCTCAAATCTCTACATGTGGAACCTTTCCTATGCTTTGTCTTTATTACCCCCCTTTTAAAAAAAAGTCTGTGGCCGTTTAACAAGTGTTTAGAATATTTTTATACCATAAATATTACACACAGTGCTCTTCATGCTGGTAGGCACACCAATTCTTATATAACAAGTATAATGTATATCCAGTTGCCTTTTTCTTCAGTTACCTGGTATTTTAAGTTTTGTTTCATATGAAAAAGTAGATTTTTTCTTATATATCATATATTATATACATAATATATGCATATATGATATGCATGCATATCATATGCATATATTATATACATAATATATGATATATAATACATACATATAATTATATATAATATATAATTATATATTATATATTTTACATTATACCTTGTACATTACACATTATATGTTATATATTATAGATTGTGAATTTTTCTTATATATTATAATAATTTGTTCTTATTTACCCCCATATATTGTCCTCCAGCATGTCTCCTCTCACCTTGGGTGTCTCCTTTCTTATCCCTCACTCTGACTCCCGCTTTTATGATTCACATATTCCACATTTATTAATAGATCGGCAGCTTCAGCGCAGTTGGAAACAGCAACATGTCCTAACTTTTTCTATTGACAAAATTGCTTGAACTCAGCCTCATGTACAGAGAGAAAAGAACTCTGTGTTCATGTGAAGAGGCACCAGAACTACTCCTGCTATTACGTAATGAAGACATGTACGGAGTTCTTTGTTCTTAGGTTATCAAGCAGAAATGATAGACAGGACCGAGTGGTGGTTGGATCAATGCAGCAGTGATTGCAGTGGCTGGGAGTTTTTTGAGTTTTCTGTGGATCTTACTCAGTACCAAGTGCTTTGTAAGTTCTGTCTGTTGTGTGTGGGGTGCACACTCATCTGCAGACTCATCTACTTTGATATTTAGAGCTATGGAGTAGACAGAGACACACCTAAACAGAGTAATTGTGGTATGCATAGATTCTACTGGAAGATGCCAGTTGTCTGAGTTTGGTGACCCACACTGCCATTTTGGTAATCATCATTTTCAGAACAGCTTTACTGAGGTGTCATTTGATTAGTGCCAAAGTCCATCTTTAAGGGTTAAACTACATTAATTTTGGCAAATTTGCAGAGTCATACAAATATTACATAATCTAGATTGCTGTAATGATCTTCTGGATTCATTTTCAGGGAACACATTCCTACCCTGCCCAGAATGTATTAACCTGCTGTGTTCTCTTTAGGTTTGTCTTTACAGATTCTTCATGCAATCATAAAGTCTTTGGTGTCTGGAGGGCTGTGTTTGGCATAGTGATTTTGACATTCCTTGTATTTAGACACAAGGTTTCTTTTTATGAATCTGAGTTTTATCACTGTACATGTTCTTGGTTTGAACTATCTCTCTTCCTATCATTTTTGTCCAGGTGTCTACACCACACAGCCCATGTAGGATAAATAAAAGATAACTTTAAAGCAATGAGTTGGTGTTCTTTAGTGACTGGAAGAATATTATCAAGAACTTGATGGATGAGATTCAGAAAGAGTAAACTAGAAGGAAGGCACAGTCATGTGAAATGCTACTAGCTCACCATGAAACACTCACTCAGGAGATGGTCAATGACAGAAAAACAGACCCAAATAATTGCAAAGCTTTATGTGGACAAGAAGGGAAATGGCATTATCCTCGTTTGGAGCCCTATGCATTCCAGTACATCTGCTACAGCAGAGACAGCAGACGGGACAGAGAAGACGCACACTGAATGCTTGCCGTGTTGGTGGGAGGCAGCCGCACAGAGTTGCTTTCATACTGAAGTGTCCACAAACTACACAGATTTCTCTATAAGACCCCAAGTCTCACTAGGATGCTTTATTAGAATCCAGTGAAATCATCACAAGTCATATGAGGGAAAATATCTTGAAAGATGCATTATTACTAAGCTAGGGGCATTATTAGCAAAAGAAAAATTTTTAAGTTGGTAATATTTATTTTTAGAATAAAATTGCTAGCAATATAGTAGTATTTTCTTTTTATACCATTGTGTGTGTATGTGTCTGTGTGTGTGTCTGCGTGTGTCTCTCTCTGTGTGTATATCTGTGTCTGTGGTGGCTGTGCGTGTCTGTGTGTGTCTTTCTCTGTGTGTGTGTGTGTGTGTGTGTGTCTGTGGTATCTGTGTGTCCATGTGTGTCTATGTGTCTGTGTGTCTCTGTGTATGTGTCTCTGTGTGTGGGTCTGTGTGTGTCTCTGTGTGTGTGTCTGTGTGTCTGTGTGTGTGTGTCTGTGGTATCTGTGTGTCCATGTGTGTCTATGTGTCTGTGTGTGTGTATGTGTCTGTGTGTCTCTGTGTGTGGGTCTGTGTGTGTCTCTGTGTGTGTGTCTGTGTGTCTGTGTCTATGTGTGTGTGTGTCTCTCTCTGTGTATATCTGTGCCTGTGGTGGCTGTGTGTGTCTGTGTGTGTCTCTGTGTGTGTGTCTGTCTGTCTGTGGTGTCTGTGTGTCTATGTGTGTGTGTGTGTCTGTGTGTCTGTGTGTGTGTGTGTGTCTGTGCTGCAGTGGATTCTGGGATCTAACTCAGGTCATCAGGCTCTGCATAAGTGGTTTAACTTATAGAGCTGTTCTACTGGCCTGCTGGTAATATTTTCTAAATTTTTTGTTTTACTGTTACTAAGTCTGAAATCTGCTCTTTATTGCACACTATATTTTTATTTAGCAAAGTATTCATTTATTTAAGACTTACACATCTCCCAGGCCCAGCACGCACTAGTATCTTCTCAGACTTTATGAAAGCAGTGAGCACATATGTACTTTCTCGGAGAGAATACTCTGGACAGGGCATCTCCAAGTCACACAAATTGTGGAAATAGCCATTATCTCTGGCAGTCATGTGGGAACCCAAAACTAAATAGAAATGAGTGCTTTTATGGAATGTCTTTATTATTTTAAAACTAAACCTTATTTTTAAAAGCCATTTTAGAATTATAGGAAAATTAAAAATAGAATACAGTGTTGCCATGGCGTCCTTTCCTGTTCCTCTTACGGCGATGAGTTTATTTTAATCGATGAATGAATGCTGATGTATTGTTGGTAATTAAAGTCTGTAGCTCACTTTGTTTTCCTTAGTTTTTATCCACTGCCGTCTTTCTATTACAGAATCCTGTCAGGAATTAGGAATTTCACCTGGTGGTCATGCTCCCCCAGGCTTCCCTTAGCTACGACACCATTTTTCGACTTTAATTTTGGTGTCTTTGAGAGTTCTGAGAATTAGGCACAGACTTCAAGAGGCCTTTCTCTGCCTGGGGTTTGTTCATGGTGGTACGAATGTACTGAGGGAGGATCGCAGAGGTCAAATGTCATCCTTGTCCTGTAGTGTGAAAAGGATGTGTGAATTTATCACCACAGATGTTGTCTTCCGGCACCTGGCTTTGGTTGTGTTCACCAAGTGTTTCAGCTGCAAACCCACTGCCCTGTGGTCCCCTTCTGTCTTAGGAAGTTGCTATTTCCAGATCACAAAAGAGGAGGTCTTGTGCCCGCTTCCTTGAAGGGAGACTAGGTACATAAATCACTCGAGTTTATTCTGAGTGAGAGTTTTATTTAGTCTTCCTCTATCTTAAGTCACTGGCTGCTCAAGCGTCTTTGTATACTGTTGCATTCTGTGGGGTATTATTATTATTTATGTTATCACTTTATTTTGTTGCTGTTACCAAACTGATCTTCTTCCAGCCTTTGAGTTTGTCTTCATTTGGGCCTATGTCCTTTTGAAACATACCTTCTGTGTAAGGATGTTATTGTTGTTGGTGGTGATTTTTCCCCGGGGAAGATGCAGTGGTCTCTTTGTGTGTATTTCCTCTTTCTGTCACCATCTACTTGACCTGGATCAATCCAGCAAGCCAGAGAACCCTGGTTCCTCTGTCAGACAGTCATATGAGGAGTGCTGGATGTTTGTTAATTGTTCTTTACTGCTTCTGGCACATACTTTTTAAAGGTAATTTCAAAAGACAAATGAAAGAAAATATGTGCAATGATATTTCAAGATTACGAAAACTACCTTTTATACAGGTTGAAATATCCTATAAATCCCAAACAAATTATTTTTTATTTTTTGATACTAAAATATTGAAATCTTCCAGATGAAACATGTTTTCTATTTTTGTCGAATATCTTTCATTAAACAAACATTTTCATAAGGTTCTTTTGAATGATTTTAAGGGAATAGATGCTGCAAATTCATAGCCCCTTTGAATTAATTATGATTTACAAAACAAATGCATTAAATTAAGCATAATATTCTAACAAGCAACTTTTATACAAAAGCAGTTTTTCTTGTGCACTTCTTAGTGATCGAGATACAGGAAGTTTGGTGTTATGGAGTTTTGCTGTTGTTATAATATCTTAGGATATCAGGGTTATGATATCCCTTGGTGGTACAATCTTATGAGCGAGTAGTGACTCCTACTCACTAGATGGCAGGAAAGAGGAGCAGACAACGATATTTTTTGTTTTTGTCTTTTTTGTTTTTGTTTTTTCGAGACAGGGTTTCTCTGTGTAGCCCTGGCTGTCCTGGAACTCATTCTATAGACCAGGCTAGCCTCGAACTCAGAAATCCACCTGCCTCTGTCTCCCAAGTGCTGGGATTAAAGGCATGCGCCACCACCGCCCCTCGGCTTTTCCTTAACTAATGTGTGGGTGGACAGCACATCGTTACAGAATATTTTAACTGTAGGAGTGCTCTGTCTGTACGTACACCCGTATGCCAGAAGAGGGCATCACATCACTTTATAGCTGCTCATGAGTCACCACGTGGTTGCTGGGAATTGAACTCAGTACCTCTGGAAGTGCAGCCAGCATTCTTAACTACCAAACCATCTCTCTAACCCCAGAATGTTCAATTAAACCTTGCCAGTTAAATTTGTTTATTTTTTCTACATACTTTCTAAGGAAAATGTTTTAATATCATCTAATTAAGAAATTTTTGCTTTAAATTATGATTTGCTAGAAGCTTCACAACCTGATAATCTTGGAGACTCTTCATATTAAATAATATGAGTAAAGATTTTCCTACTGATTTTTAGCAAGACGAACATGGATATATCAAGGATCATGATACGTAAGTTCATTTTTGGAATGATTCTGGCATTCTCCAAAGGCTTGTTCATCACAAAGTATCACGGGTGATGAAGAACAGAGAAGCAGGGTGTTGCTTCTGTTATTTTACTTGCTATGAATTATATGTATAGCACAACCAGATCTTCTGGTTTCTTCTTTAGGTGAAAACTTTTCTCTGCCATAATGATATTCTCGGCAAAATGTATACTTTGTTGTATCAGGGAAGTAAGAACACAGACCAACACGCATGAGTTTATCTTCAACACTGGACTTTCAGTTGCATTTCATAGCGATATTTACAATAACACATCACCTTGGTGAAGTAGATTTCTATGACTCTGCGAGCGAGATTTAAAAGCAGCTTCATTAAGGGACTTAGGGTCAGAGGCATCTCCTGGCACTAGCAGCTCAGGATATGGCAGGGATTATGTCTCTAATCTCAGATTCACAGGAAAACCTGTAACACAGGCGAGTGAGGGCAGTTTAAATGGAAGCTGCCACCACATAGTGAATAGTCTCAGATTTCACAGTGTGTTAAAGGATGGGGAAATTCATCTGTTTTCTTGTGACTCCTTGGCTAGTCTTCATTTCTAAAATCTTCTCATCATTTCTAGAATCTTCTCATCAATTATTTCTAGAATCTTCTCGTCATTCTAGAATCTTCTCATTGTTTCTAGAACCTTCTCATCATTTCTAGAATCTTCTCATCATTCTAGAACCTTCTCATTATTTCTAGAATCTTCTCATTGTTTCTAGAACCTTCTCATCATTTCTAGAATCTTCTCATTGTTTCTAGAACCTTCTCATCATTTCAAGTATCTTCTCATCATTCTAGAACCTTCTCATCATTTCTAGAATCGTCTCATCATTCTAGAACCTTCTCATCATTTCTAGAATCTTCTCATCATTCTAGAACCTTCTCATCATTTCTAGAATCTTCTCATCATTCTAGAACCTTCTCATCATTTCTAGAATCTTCTCATCATTCTAGAACCTTCTCATCATTTCTAGAATCGTCTCATCATTCTAGAACCTTCTCATCATTTCTAGAATCTTCTCATCATTCTAGAACCTTCTCATCATTTCTAGAATCTTCTCATCATTCTAGAATCTTCTCATTTCTCACCATTTCTTCTCACCATTTCTAAAATCTTCTCATAATTTCTAGAATCTTCTCATTATTTCTGGAATCTTCTCATACTTCTCACATTCTCCATCAAGCCTGCTGCCCTCCAGTGTAGAACTTCCTGCCCCTCTGGTATGACTTCCTAATGTTCAGAGAGGGCTACAGACCAGAGGATTGACTGACTCAGCCAGCCCGTACTGAACCCATTTTTCCATGAGTTACTGTGTATTCTCCTTGAAAAGAAACTGTCATAGAAAACATCATTTTCCTTCTTGCCTATGTGCTTCAAGCTTGGGAAGAAGGTTCACGGGAATGAGGAATCACTAGAAAACTACAGTCTTCCTAAAACATATATCTATATCTATCTATCTATCTATCTATCTATCTATCTATCTATCTATCTATCTATCTATCTATCATCTATCTATATCTATATCTAACACTGTGAGTGAGTGGCCCGCAGCTCTTAACATTTTCTCAAATTGTAGAGCTGAAGAGATGGCTCAGCAGATCAAACGCTTCCCATGTAAAACCTGTTGGCTTGTGGTCCAGCCCTGGAATCTGTGGTAGAAGAAGACAGTTAACTCTTGAAAGCATTCTCTCTCCAGGAATGGCATGACATGTCACAGACAGGTTCTTGCACACAAACACATGCTCCTGCGCACATACATACAAGAATACTAATAAAATAATTACCATTAACAAAAATTGTTTAAAGTCTAGAAATTAGGTAAAATACCACACCAAGTCATTGTCTGACCATCCTACCCAGTGTCTGTTTAATGTTTGACTTTGTTGGTCACTGTCTGAGTGAGGCTTAGATACCGTGAAGTTATATGTAACTGCAGATTTCTATCAGCAGTGAATGCAACTCCCCAAGGATTCCCATCTGTTACTTAATGGGACACTAACCAGTTTTGAATGCAGCTCCCCCTGTTGCAAACATTTCCTGAGGGTCTGTCCAAACCTCTGTCCCTCAGAGGCTCTAGAATTTGCCTCACGTGCCCTGCTGCTTCCAGCACTTGCCTAGAGCTGGATGAACTTTCTCAACAAACAGTTTTACCCTCTATTGGTACACAGAATGTGGTTTTAATCTGTGAAAGTTGAATGTTTACATTTTTACTTTATTTTTATTGTATAATATGGCGTGTGTGTGTGTGTGTGTGTGTGTGTGTGTGTGTGTGTGTGTGTGTATGGAAGATGCAGGGTAGTGGGGTTAGAATACAGATTATCTTACTTTTAAGGCCAGGTCTAAAACTCACCAAATAGGTTAAGCTGCCTGGTCAGTACTTCAGTCTCCCCAGGGCTGGGCCTGTGAGCATGGACCATTGCACAGGGCTCTTTTAACATAGGTTCTGGGACTAGAGCTCAGTAAAAAAACAAAAAACCAAAAAACCAAAAAAATGTATGCTCATAAGGCAAAGGACGGAGCCATCTCTCCAGCCCAAAAGTAGAACTTTGACATTAACTGATATTTATATCAATTGATAACAAGAGCCTATAATGCAGAGAGCTGAATAAAAGATACAGCTTATTGTTTGGTGAGCCTGCCCTTCCTTCTTCTAACGCCTATTCTACCAATCACCAAACAAGGATGGGGATATGGCCTTAAAAACAAAAACTTGACGCAAGCTAAAGTCTTCTGGGAAGAAGAACCTAAACTGAGAAAATACTTCTATCAAAATGGCCTGTAGACAGGACTGTGGGAACATTTTCTTGATTCGTGATTAATGTGCCTAGCCCATGGTGGGCAGTGCCACCCCTAAGTAAGTGGTTCTGGAGTATATAAGAAACAAAACCAAGCAAACCATGGAGAGAAAAGAACTCAATAAGCAGAGTTCCTCCATGCCCTTTGCTTCAGTTTCTATCTCCTTGTTCCTCCCTTCAGTTCCTGCCCTGACTTCCATCAGGGAAGTGACCTGGGATGGATAAGCCAAAGAAGCCTTTTTCTTCCAGATTGCTTTTTGTTAGATGGCCTAAACACAACCGTAGTAAAGAAGATGAGTTTAGTTTTAGCAACCAATACAGATGTCTATATACAGTAAAGATAGCTCTGGAGATTCGTATTCCCAGGTTCTCTTGCCAACTTCACTCCCACTGGGGCATACAGAACATTAAGAGATATACTCTTTAAGGAAACCAACAGCCATAGTCTCTTTCCATGTTGAAAACAGATTTAAGCATACACACCTCATATTGGGACTCAAAATTGCTGCCATAGGGAAGAAAAGAACCATGCATTATAAACCATGGGAGATCAGAGACATGTTCATTGATGTCTTTTTTCTGCCAAATATTCATTAAGCATGTATTCAAAAAGTGTGAGAGTTTTCTTACAAATAGGCACAACTTTAAATTTTGAGATGTTGAAGTAGATGTACGTAACTTCAGCCCTGAGGCGTGAAGATGGGAAACTCACTGGTTGATAGCCTAGCTGAAATGGTGGACTTCTTCCAGTTCAGTGAGACACTTTGTCTCAAGGGAATCCAGTGGAGAGTGACAGAGGAAGGCACCCATCGTTCTCTGATCTCTTCATGCGCATACAAGGAATTAGCTTTAGATGTGTCTGGCTGGCCTGTGAAGGCCCACTGGAGCTGGGAATGACTTACTGTAATAACTACTGTAGTTGAGGCTTGAATTGTACTGAAGGCAATGGAAACTACAAAGAAAGTAGAAATGAACAGCTGAAGAACTGAAGGAGCCTTAGGGTTTGGAGTATTCAAGCCCGCCTTTGGGTCTGAAGCCTGGGTTATTCATCACTGCTTATGTTCCTAGTTGTAATGGAGGGCTTGACACATCATAGGAAGTACCAGTGCTTTGAATGACTGAATGGATGAATACAAAGGTGACATTGAAGATAACTCCATCATTTTGACCTCCAGCACCAGGAAAGCACAATCTCTCACTTAAAAGGGACTGCCAGAAACAGACTGGTTTGAGAGTAAATAAAATGAATCGGATTCAAATGCGCTGAATTAGAAGTGAAGGTATTTTCCAAGAGACAATGTTCATTGAGCACTGTAGCTCATGGGGAAATCCAGGACTGCCACAAAAGGGTTCAGTGGTGTATTTGCATCAAGAAAATCCAGACTGGGTACAAATATAGAGAGAATTAAAACAACAATAACAACAAAAGACTAGATTCTGGTGTGGATGCAATATTTCCTCCTTGAAGTTCATGCCAGCCTGCACTGTCTCTTTTAATCTTTGGGACAGATCCTAGGAAATCAATCAAAATTCACCTGGAGTCAGGAGGAAGCTGGGGGATGTGGGGCTACCTCTGAGTTCAATCCTCGCTTTTCAAGCTCTCCTTCTTACAGGCTCCAATCTCTTCTACTCTTCCCCATGGCGTATTTGTAGGTGGTGGTAGAGAGATATCATCTTAGTTATAACATGAGTCCTTAAGGTGACCAATGAAGGAAAATGTAAATATTTTCCCATCGAGAGATTATACGTTTTTCTTTTGAAAATAGTTACGGGTTTACTCATGGTTTTGAAGCCTTCTTTTCTGGTGTATACTATTAGATCACTCTTACTGAGTGATATCAGAAGAAGGACATTTTCAGCTTACACAGAAGAAAAGCAAACTTGTATCAAGTCATATTTGACATTAACGATATCTTGGCTGTCTGGGATCTTCTACTTATTACTATGTTTAGCAATGAAGCCATGAGAAAAATTCCAGTCTAACAGGAGAGACGTTTACACATTGAGAGGGGAGTGGGTCCGTTAAAGTACAGAATTCTTTGAAGCATAGCACATCACCAAGAAGAGGTGCTACTGTTGACAAAATCCCCCAAAGACCTGGAGGCATAAAATCAAAGCATGGTTTGGAGGATGACTTGCCAGCTTGGCCTGAACTTAAATGGGCACAGAACTTGTGTATCTATAGGGGCCAATCTCTTCCTGCCAGTTGGAAACAATATTTCAACAGCTTTTTTTTTTTTTTTTTTTCAAAATGGTTTATTGCATGGAGATATCATTAAAATTCAGATTGGGAAACTGAAGCTGGGCAGTAAGTTGATTTTTTAAAGTATCTCCTAATTTCCCTACATCTTTCTCTCTCCTAGGTCAGAAACATTTACAATAGAAATCTAGATAGTTAGAACTGCAAAATGGATGGTGCACAGAGGAGTCAAAAAGCAGGGCAGGAGTCTGGGAATGTTGCACTGTATGTCATTTGTGGAGGGATTTTTTTATACTTTCTTTACATTTCAAATGTTTTCCCCTTTCCAGGTCTCCCCTTTGGAAACCCCCTATCCCATCCCCCCTCCCCCTGCCTCTATGAGGGTATTCCCCCACCCACCCACCCACTCGTGTCTTCCCTCCCTGGCATTCCTCTATATTGAGGTATCTAACACCCTCAGGCCCAAGGGCCTCTCCTACCACTGATGGCCAACAAGGCCCTCCTCTGCCACAAATGTGGCCAGCACCATGGGTCTCTCCATGTGTATTCTTTGGTTGGTGGTCCAGTCTCCGGGAGCATCGGGGGTCAGGTCAGTTGACAATGTTGCTCCCTCCATGGGGTTGCAAGCTCCCTCCATGGGGTTGCAAACTCCCTCAGCTCCTTCTGTCCCTTCTCCAACTCCTCCATCTGGGACCCCATGCTCAGTCTAATGGTTGCTGTGAATTGAAAATTGGATATTCCAAACTTTTGAGCTAATATCCACTTATCAGTGAGTACATAATGTGTTCGTTCTTTTGTGACTGGGTTACCTCACTCAGGATGATATTTTCAAGTTCCACCCATTTGCCTGCAAATTTCATGAAGTCATTGTTTTTAATAGTTAAGTAGTATTCCATTGTGTAAATGTACCACATTTTCTGTATCCGTTCCTCTGTTGAGGGACATCTTGGTTGTTTCCAGCTTCTGGCTATTATAAATATGACTGCTATGAATATAGTAGAGCATGTGTCCTTATTACATGTTGGAGCATCTTCTAGGTATATGCCTAGGAGTGGTATAGCTGGGTCCTCAGGTAGTATTATGTCCAATTTTCTGGAGGAATTTTAATCCAGCAACATGGCTGCTCCGGCAAGGGATGACATCCAGAGATAAGATCCAGCTGGAATGCAGACAAGCTGTATACCTTTAACCCCTCTGGCTGGGATGCACAAATTTAATCTCTCGTACTGGAACACAAACATGCCCTTAGTACACACTTTTGTTCTTCCTGGCTGGAATACAAACACACCTTTAGTATACACATCTTTAATCCCAAGCAATGATGTTTAACTGAGGGACATCAGAAAGATTTGACAGAATGAGTCACAGATAGGATACAGCCGACTCTCATGAGGACAGGAAAGAGAAGCTACTTAAGGAACAGTAAGGGAGAGAGAGTTCAGGCCAGTTCAGTTCAATTTAGTTTACTTACTCAACTCTACTCAACCTGACTCTCCTCAACTTGACTGGACCCAATGCAGTTCAGTTTGGAGAAGTTCAGTTCTTGGAGTTCAGAAGCAGTCTTTCCAAGCAGAACAATACAGTCAGAAGCTGAGAGAAGCTAATTTGAATCAATCATCTTGGAGAGGAGTTTGAACCAGAACAGCTGAGTTGAACCAGCCATCCAAAGTTCAGAAAGAGCTAGAAAGGGTGAGTTTACTCAGCAGTAAATCTTGGAGGCCTAGATTAGCAGATGGATGCTGCAAGTTGAAGCCTTTAAGATCTGGGCTTGCAGAAGATTGGATTGTATAGAGAGGCTAGAAGCTTCCAGGCCTATGCTTAGGGATAGTTAGAACAGAGAAGGAAATCCTCTGGGATCAGTGCAAGCCATGTCTTTGTAAAGCTTGACTACATCTCTCATCTCATTCCTTCTTCTGAAGAAATAAAAACAACATTTACACTTATTAATCTCATTTACCTTCTGTTCACCTTAAAGTTTACCTTTCAATCACCACCATATTCACATGGTCTATGGACTTTTCATGCTATTAGCCTGCACATAACAACAACAACAACAACAACAACAACAACAACAACAGAAAAGTCAAAAGATAGAGTATATAAAATGCAAATAAAATAAAGAAAAACCCCAGTAAGACAGCAACAAAAGATAGCATTAGAGAGAATATGTTAATGTGCAAATAGAAAGGTCTAGAAGACTTTAATCCCTGGGTATGGTTAAATAAATGATCAGAAGAGCAAAAATGGATTGAGCAGCACAATGGTATTTCCTTCACGTTCTGTCTCTTCCATTGCACTAGAGTGGATGGTGGCTATCTGTGATATTCTCAGAATGTGACTGAGGCCGAGACTTGACTATATCAATTTATGGATTGGATTAGTATCATGGAAAATGAGTGAGGCATAGTAGGGGAGCAAATACACATAGTAGGGTTCACTTACAGATCTATAATTGAGTAGGTCATGATCCTAGCTATGGTTGAAAAAGAGAAAAGAAAAATAAAAACAGTGCTTTTATGGTCAGAACATGAAACTCTATCCTAGGCCTACATAAAAGGCATACGTGCTTTATGAATTATCAATCTGTCAGTTTATAGCTAACTCTGACAAGGTGCTTCCCAATTAATGACTTGATATGATACTGACTTGGTCTCCCTTGATATGATACAGACTTGGCCTCCTTTGATATGGTGTAGACATGACCTCCCTTCATATGACATAGACATGATCTCCCTTGATATGACATAGACTTGGCCCTTCTTGATATGGTATAGATATGGCCTCCCTTGATGTGTACAGACATGACCTCCCTTCATATGACATAGACTTGGTCTCCTTTGATATGATACAGACATGGCCTCCCTGTGTAGAAGACACTGTCTTTCCTTTGTGTTTTTTTATCTATTTATTTGGAAATTCTGTAAAACACATCACTGTGGGGAAGGCCACAGGGACTCTGTTCTACAGCAGAAAATCCTGCTAAGTTCACACTGAGAGCAGAGTACTGTCTTTACCTCCTCACCCACATGCTTCTCAGCTGATGGGGGCCGGGGGGGGGGGGGGGAGGCTTCCAGCACCTGCTAAATACCTCACTGAATAACTTAGAGGCCCACACTCATTGTCTGAATGCAAATTGTGACCATAATGTCTCAGAGAGAACTGACCTTCCTTGCAAAATTGCTCATTAATTTCTTAGGAGACCTATTTTCAGACAGCTTGCTACTAAATAAACTATGCCCATGTTTCTGTTATGATTTCTTGCGATATATATTAATAGCACTTAGGCACTTTCTGTATGTACTCAGGGTTAGCTCATTTGCATTCATTGCAGTTAGATCATATTCCAGACCATGAGCCACAAGGCCTGGCAATGAGGAGATGGAGTTTTTACCTTTAGTAAGGATAAACAGAGCAGCCATGACCAAACATGGGGTCAATTTCATGAGTCATGGGCCAGGGGAGTACTGAGGAAAAATGTGTAAATAAGATCAGGTACCAGAGAAAGAAAAATGAAGGATCCAAGTTGAGAATTAAAGAAGAGAGGTTGGCAGCCTGAAGACGGAGGGCATAGCAGATGAGATCTACAGTGTGAATGTGTAGAGGGAAGACTTCTAGCAAGGCCTGGAACATTGGCAATGCACCACACCAGACAAGCAACCCTCATCCCATCAAGTTGCCACAGTGTCTAACTGGTATTCTTGACATATCTACAGTTTGTTCTACACCCCATGGCCATCTGAAGGTCCCATTGCCTCTGTTATTGGCTTGTTGTTCACCTCATTATAGGAGATGCATATGATAGTAATAGTTCAACCTTCCTTCTGGGTTTATCTATTCCTAAACTTATCTTCTCACCCAAGTTGCCCTGCTGGCCGGCTTGTTTCTGATCTTTCCTTACTTCTAGTTAATCACATTAAAACTCTCACCAGAGAAAAGAGAGTTCACTAAACTCACTGACAACTTCACCTCTTACCAGGAAACATTTTAGCTATGTTTGGTTCAGGCAGTCATATGGCTTTTTGTATAAAAAAGAGCTGACAACCGGAAATGGAGCAGGAAGTATGGGGGCAGGACTTATGGGCAGGCAGAGACATGGGCCGACTCAAAGAGAAGCAGAAGGGAGACAAATGGAACTGGGAGCAGGCAGCTAGAACTGTGTGGGCAGATAGAATGGCAGATAAGTCAGGTTAAGTTAGTAGCTAAGCTGAGAGACAACATCTTAAAACTATATAGAAGTCTCTATGTCTTAACTAAATCTCAATCAGGATCTAGGAAAGCCCCGCAACACTAAGTTCCTATAGAAGCAAGGATCAATAATGATTAAAACAACGATGAAGACAACTTACCTTTCTCTTCTCTGAACTATTTTTTAAATAAAAATATTTTCTTTTAGCACTTTATGAAGCCAAGGCATTTTTTTTGTGTGACTTCTTATCTGTGATGACAAAATGAAGTATTACTACATAACTCATTTCTCTTTCTCTAAAAATGAGAGCTAACTGCTAAGACAGCTCCCACGATGAGCCAGATAACACAGGCTTTAAATGTCAGAAAGAGCAGAAGTATCAGAATGCTGTTAGTCCTGAGTAGCCACTGAGGTCAGAGGACAGACTCTTAGAATAGTTACTGAAGGCTAACCCGGGGAGCTGGATTTCCTTCTTGTGGACATATATAGCTGTTTCCTGATCCTGTGAACTTGCTCACAAGGTCAAAGAGAAAAGAGTCCTACTCATGTTATTAAGGAATCAAATCAAAATGACTCTAAAGCACTTATTTTAAAGAGAAAATAAACAGGAAGAAGAAGAGAAAAAGATGAGTGCTGTGCTGGAGAAGATCTTCCTGATGAAAATCCACTCATGGAAAAATTTCTAGGTAATTTCTAAGCCCCTACACAGAGAGGATGTCATTTTTCATGATCCCCAAAGTGACAGATTCAAAAAAAATGTAGCTAAATATAAATTTTATCAGTATTTACATTACATTTGTTCCCAAAGGAAAGACGACTCAAATTCTCTAACTCAATACCTTTGTGCAGACATTAGTCCAGAATGTTCCAGACATGTCATGATTGAATCCCATGTGTGTGTTCCTTGGACTTTGTTTCATGTCTGCTCAGTGTTCCTTGTTTCCTGCGCTCTAAGTTAAAACTAGAATCTCTGGGTGACTTGTATTCTTGTGCAATTGCTCTGACACCCACAGGTGTCACATACTGAAGGCAGGCAGCACCCAGTACTTGGCAGTGACGGACATGGGTAACCTCCTGCTGACCATGAGCGACGATTTTCAGTGTAAGCCTAGTGGGTGACTCTCTGGCTGGGTCTATGTTTTGGAAAAGAGTTATCCTTGGATAAGAGTGTTTATGCTTCCTGGCCCTGGACCATTTCAGAGTCTCAGCTGTCTTGATTTTTCCACACAGCGTTCCATTCTGGCTGTGTGAATGCCACACCATCAAGTTGAAGTGTGCTTTAAGAGAAGAAAGTGAGACTTTGCTAGAAAGATTTTTTTCAGTCTTTTAAAAGATATAAGTACATTCAGATACTCACGAACAAGTAATAAGCTGTCAGTGTCCTGACAGAAGTAGTCTGGGGTCAAACACTGAAAGAAAAGTGAAAATTGTCAGAGCAGGAACCACACATGAAAGGTGGGACACATTGCATGGAAACCTGACTTTCTAAAAACGCATCAAACATTAAATTAACTGTGAAGTACAAGCGAGCCTGCTCACACAGCTTCTGTGTCTCCTTTCAACAGCTATCATTAATGATTGAGAATGGCCTCCTATACAGGAGACCATGAGGCTGACCCCCCCAGAAGTCCTGAATGTCTACCACTATGTTATAATCATGTCCTCAATGTTTGTGTTTCCTAGAGAACCAACACTTAGTTCTTTCAGAAAGAACTACCCCATGTAGCTCTTAGGCCTGCGCACCGACTGTTCTTCACCTTCCGTTCACACAGGCTTCTGATTAATTTTAACAAACATCTGCTCCTCTGCTTTTAAAGGTAGTCAAGTTCTCCAAACTGACCAACCATTCAAGCCATTATCGCCCATGTGATCCCTTCTTGCCAGCCAGTTGTCTTTCATCCTTTGTCCCAAGAAGAGCCTCTTCCCTCACTGGGAAAAACACAAAGCAGACTTCATTTTAAAGGTGTCATTTTTTCTACTATGCTCATGATGATGCAACCAAGGGTGACCTGTAAGTGTGGAGTGCCGCTGAGAAAGAATTTGAGAAGCTCACATCAATTGTACCACGATGATAACACAGTTAATGGCAGGATCTATCCACAGAGAGTTCATCGAAGTTAAAATCGTGGTCGATGTTTATCCAGATGAACAGATTTAGGGTCAGAAAAGCCTATAAAGAATTTGCTCCAAGTCAGCTAGTCATCCACTGAGTTGAGAATCAATCCCAGGACAGTACCTTTATAAAAGCCAATGTTGCAAATACCCTCAAACACCTGACAGCGAGTGAAAAGGGGGTACACAGAGCTGTAGATACTCATCTTGCAGAACCAGCAACTGATATGTGTATACATGATGCTCTCTGTATGCACTGACATACACAAATTTTATATATATGTAATATACATGTTATATTGTTGTGATATATATATATATATATATATATATATATATATATATATATATATATATATATATAGAGAGAGAGAGAGAGAGAGAGAGAGAGATTGATACTCAGTGTAGTTCACTGGCCCAAAGGTTGTAGGGTTGACAGTGGTATAGAGCAGGGTAAAATAACAGGAGGAACAGAGGCTGTAGTCTGTGTCTCAAGGCTGTTTTGAAGGAGAATCCTCTCTCATGGGAAGTCAACTTTGTAGGACTTTCCCATGCTTGAATGAGGTCCATCACATTGTAGAAAAAAATCTAATGTACCTGAAGTTTACAGGTTCAAATGCAAATATCACCTAAGAAATTCTGTCCAGACTGATGGAGATGAACCAACACTGGGAGCCACAGCTAGCCAGCTGGACAGCATTGCATCGATGGTGGGTAGATGTATGAGGTCGGTGACACAGTTTAAGGACTTTTCCAAGAATCTACGATTTTACTACTGATTCTACAAAGCAGAAAGCAAGATATCGGCAAATATCAGGATATTGTGAATGTCAACACCACTATCAGAGTTACCTGATAGTCTGCTAGAAATCCACTGGAAGAGAGACAGAGACTGATTAAGAACACAAAGATGTATTGTTAAAGGGCAAAAACTCAGTATGTAAAGTGTTCACTACACAAAAGTTTGACTCTTAATAGAACTCACAGAGACAGACATAGCAGCATAAACCATCAGTGCTCTTACAGAGAGATGGGCGCCAGAGAATTCCTGGAAGCTTGTGGGCTAGCTAGCCTGGCATGTGTTGTACTGAACTCCTGGAGACTTTGATAGCAAAGAAGGTGGAAGGAACGAACCATCACCCAAGGTTGTCTTCTGACCTTCACATCTGAACACACATAGACACACAGACACACAGACACACAGACACACAGACACACACACACACACACACACACATACAGACACACACACACAGAGACAGACAGAGACATAAAGAGACAGAGAGACAGAGAGAGACACACACAGAGGTAGAGATAGAGATAGATAGATAGATAGATAGATAGATAGATAGATAGATAGATAGATAGATAGATAGATAGAAACTAAAAGGTGAAACACTTTTCTTGCTGTCATTAAAACTATAGGAGTTCATAATGTTTTTCTGCCTTGACTCCTTCCCTGAGCTGAGGTGATCAGAAGGGGCCTTGCATGACTAAAGATTAGTCAGCATGGCTGAGATGAGCTCTGAGTGTAATCTCACTCCCTGTCTTTTTCCTGCTGTCCTGATTTGAGCTTTATCAGCCTACTGCAGTCAGGGTGAACAATGATTCTGGGCATGAAGTCAAGCTTTGTGTATTACTCTGTCTGGGACTTCTCGTGGGATTGTAGAACTACGTATGGATGCCTGGCCATGTGACAACCTGTTTTAGATGGGGTGCTGTCAGTTCACGTTCTGTTTCAAGAAGAAAACCTGTAGAGCAAGGAAGGAAGTCGCAGTTAAAGGGAGATCAACCACACTGACCCTCTATAAATTTGCCATGCAAACAAATGACCTTCATATCCATGGTCCAACCTGGACATATGTTCTGCTGAAAATTGTATTGCTTACTGTCCTGGACCCCTTGATGACACCTAAGTCTGTGAGTGATATTGCATATATTTTAGGTGTGAAATTAGTTTACGGCAAATGTGACTAAACATGGTCTCTGACTCTTGCCTGCTCCAGAATTATTCTTCCAGGAAATCTCAGTTATATCTGGAAAATAAATGATCCCCTTGTATTCCTAGCCAGATTTATTGTAGAACCTGCCTTATGGCTCCTTCATCTTGTTAAAGGTTGCAAATCAGAATCTGAAAGAGACTGGCACATTGTTATTACAAAGGGTGTCTTCTAATAATAAACACTTCTAGTTTACTTTTAAAATGAGTAAGCACTGAGCATGGTGATGCACAGCTTTAGTCCCGCACTTGGGAGACAAAGACAGGTGAATCTCTGTGAGTTCCAAGTATAGCCTGATCCATGTAGGGAGGTACATGCCAGCCAAGGTTACATGGTGAGATTCTGTCTCCAAAAAGCAAATAATAAAATAAAAGAAATACATAAATAAAATAAGATGAATAAACTTCTAAAATGAAGCCATACTTTTGAAACAAAATCAGCTCTCAGCACCTTTGTCTTTCTAATGTAAAGATAAGATTTTTTAAAAAAAATCAAGTTACTTAAGAATCTGAACAGAAACTTCACACCTGCAGATCATCTTAGAAATGTGCAAAATGCAGACACATTCTTAACAAATATAGAAATAACATCCACACATTGGAAATAGCAACTGAGAATCATGGGATCTTAGTAACTCACAGTAAACTTTTGAAATGGAAAAATTAAATGCCCCCCAAAAGAACAGATCAGTGACTTTTAATCCTTTTAATGCTGAGATGGGAAGACATTTACCATAATTTCTAACACATTAATTTTTATCTGAAGACATTTGAAAAAAACCGCTTGACTGAAAATACAGATGTAAAAATGTTTTTACTTGGGAGCTAGTCTTTGCTACTCCCGTCTTGCACTAAACTTAAGGGGTGAGATTAACTGCACGCATCTCATTACGTTATAACAGCAAGTCACCTTGATCACCTTGACTTCTTGCTGCCATGAGGAGGAGGGTTTATTCACACGAATCTTGAAGCAGTGCATTCGAGGCTGTAGAAAGATATGCGGCAGATATATATGTGAACACAGGACCTGGGGACCAGCAGAGGAGCTCATGGCAAATCACCTTGATCATCCAGAAGCTGAACTGTGCCTTTGACTCACTAGTGAGTATCCATCTGCCAGCACCCTTATTGTCCAGGGGCTTTTGAGTTAGTAAATAAAGACTCAAGTCTTCTCAGAATGTCATTCACGTTCTGAGTTCTGCTAACCTAAGAAGGGACACAGCCATCAATCAAATGGATCCCATAGGAATGGGATGAGTACATTTTAGCAATTTTGTTTCAAGTCTCAAAATTTAAAGATGAAAAGTTCAGATCAATGTTATGGTATCTTTTTATCTTGTTTCCAAATTTTCTACATGTTGTGCTCATCATAGCTCATGCCAAGTCTGGCTTGTTGCACAAGCCCTTAGATTCTGTAACAGAAGGCTCCTTGGGGCCCTCAGGAGTCCCAGACACTTGTCAAGCTACCATCCTTTCTGGGAGTCTTGCTTCTTTCTTTTCATGTTGCAATTGATGTGCTAAACTGACACAATGATCATAACAGTGTAGACCTGACCTTCCACCCCCCCTTTTAATTCTGTTACTCTTTGTTCTCTTGTTTCTTCCTTCCTTCCTTCCTTCCTTCCTTCCTTCCTTCCTTCCTTCCTTCCTTCCTTCCTTCCTTCCTTCCTTCCTTCCTTTCTTTCTGTCTTTCTTTCTTTCATCCATCCAAGGGCTACACAAAGTTGCAGGGTCAGCCTAGCGGTCCCTCAACAGGAGGGATAGTGTTGCAACATGTGCACTGGGATATTATTCAGTCGGAAAGAATAAAATTATGTTGTTGGCCAGAAAATGGATTCTTACTGGAGAGACTATTAATTTAAGTGAAATAATCCTGACTCAGGACGACAGAGAAATTTCATGTTTTCTCTCATTTGTGGGTTCTAGATTACAGGTACTCAAAACCATGTATAGATGTCACACAGAAGCAGAAGGGAGTCAAGATGAAAAAAGAAAAAATTAGTAGGAGGTAGGAGGAAAGGGAGAGCACGGCGGTGTGGTCAGAATTTGTCCTTATGAAACCAGCTCTGAAGGCAATGAAATATGCAAAAACCTTCAGAGCTTCCATAGATCCTCAGCCTTTAGACGAATTGCTGGGATGATCACAATAACACTTGGACTATTTGTCAAAGATTTTAAACTTTATTTCAATATTTGATGAGTACATGCCAGAGATTCCTGCAGAGCCAAGAACACCAGGCCCTCCTCAGTGAGCCCCCTACCACTTCTCTGAATTCTAAGCTGCCCTTTTGTGTGAAGATTCCTCTCTTATGATTCCTCTGTCACTGTAATTGCTTCTTGCAATTGTGCCTTTCCTCAGCGTTCACATGTATGTCATCTCTGCTTTCTTCCTTCTGTCCGTCTGCATTTCTCTCAGATTCACTGGAATATCTACATCGAGTTCCAGGCTGTGGAGGGCAGGGATCTTGATGGATGCAGAGTACTTAGAAGAGCAAGCACTTGTCAAGTACACCAAAAAATGAATGAATGAATGAATGAATGAATGAATGAATGAATGAATGGGCAAACCAGTATTGCTTTCCTCTGAGAGGCACCGGGAGTCTCTTAAAAGTGATTGGGGGTGGGAGTAGATGCTTTCTACTCTGGATAGGACAGAATGGTTCCATAAGACTTTTCTGAGGACTAATTTCTAAGTGAGGAGCAGAGCAAAATAAGGGTGCAGATCGTTGAGAAATTGAGAGGTCTTCAGATGAAGTAACCTGATCAACCTGTGCTTCCTACTCAGTCCACTTTATTCCATTCATCCGTGATTAGGGTTGAGAGGGCCTTTGAGAAGAAGCATGCTTCCTTTCTCCGTAGAATTTACACAGGCTAAATTAAGTGAAACCTTGAGGGAGGGTGGCAGACTGGTAAGAGCAAAGGCAGAAAAGCCCTAGATCCATGACAAATGAAGTTTATGGAAAATACTGGAAAAAAAATAGACTTTTTTTTTTTTTTTTTTTTTTAAAGAAAGCACAGGACTTTGGGTAATATGATGTCATGCTGGTCAAAGGCAATCAGTGACATTTCCATTTGATGTTTAAACCTTTAGCCCAGATAATTGTTCTAAACGGTAAAGGGCAAGGCAAATTTGGTGGACAAAACCCCAAACTCAAACCAAGTTCAAAGAATGTTTGCAACAGAGAAGGCCTTGTTGAAATCAGTTCAGCTTTCAGCGTTCATGCACATCACATCGGCGTGTGCTAAAAGAACGCGAGCCCAGAGACATGATTTAACGTGTTTAAAAGTGTGTGAATTAGAGGAAAGCTTAGTCTACTTCTGACTAGGAAGCAGTAAACATCTTAAGTATTCTGGAGTTCTGAGAGAGTAGAGACTGCTTTAAGTTTTGTGGGAATGAACTAATTGACTCATTTGTGGGCAGGGATGGGGGCCGTGTGTAGCACCATCATCGGCTCTTTCAGGGGGATTGCTTTTGAGAGCTTAGAAAAGAACCCAGCCATTCTGGGTTTTATTAGGATACGCCATTACAGAATTTCATCACCGTTAAGAGATACAAACAGCTGACAATTAGCCATGTTGTTGAGTTGACGAAGGAATGGAAGATACTGGAGCCATTATGGAGGATGCCCACATCTGCAGTCCAGCTGCTATTTAACGCTGGGCTTGCCTATGAAGGCACTCTATAGTCCTGCATGCACCTGACTCTCTTTCCACCTTTACTAAGATGTGCACCCATAACTTCAGGGACGCACCGAGGACAGGCATCCTTATTTTACACTGACAAGTGTCTGATGTATCACTAATACACTGAAGTGAATGCATACTGAGCCTTACTGTTCATTTCAAAGCCTCACTACGATAAGGGCCTATTCAAGGGAGAATGTCTAATTAATATTAAAGGACATGCAGTCTTTAATACTTTTGAAAATTGTAGAATGCTTTTATTATTAAATAGCTACTTAGGTCTTAATAGTTGCACTTTCATAATAATATTTTATAGGCTAATACACTAATGAAAGACCATGGTTTAAACCATGGTTGTCTTTATCAGACTATTGGACTGACATCTCTCTCCCCCCCCCTCTCTCTCTCTCTCTCTCTTTCTCTCTCTCTCTTTCTCTCTCTGCAAGCTCCTTTGAGTAGAAGTATTTCATTCTGCCCTATTTTCTGGGTCAGCGCCATAGATAACAGAACAATGGCACAGGACTTTGATGAAGAAGCTGACGACTGTGGAACAATAGGAAAAAGAATCAGTGGAAACTCAGCTCCAGAATTCTGCTTCTGATTTTTGGAAGACATATTGTAAGGTTCAGTAAGGGAAATTGAGAGATTGAGAGAGTGGAGCTGCCAAGTATCCTCAATGCTAAGCCAAAGGATAACTCAGCATCACAAATGATGTTTATTCAAATGCTCCACACTGGGGTAAATGTTAGTAATTCCAGCATGGGAAGGCATCGTGGGAAATGTGAAATACCACGTGTCTTTATGCTTCCACCTTTACCCAGCTTAAGGGCAGTTTTTCTGAGCCTATTTTAAGACGAACTGCTTCTCTTTTTCCTCCTGCCTCATCTCTGCTTCAAAGTTCTATCCTACCTTTTAATTTCTAAGTCCCCAAAAGGTAGTTGCATCACCCAATGATGGATTCCTGGTTTTTGTCCTTCTAAAATGTAAAGTCATTTACTTACTGCTTTTCTTCCTTCCTTCCTTCCTTCCTTCCTTCCTTCCTTCCTTCCTTCCTTCCTTCCTTCCTTCCTTCCTATCTTCCTTCCTTCTTTCCTTCCTATGTGTGTTTTAGAGTTGTGTGTGCATACATGTGTGTATACATGTTTGCAGGTATGTATGCAGGCACACATATACATATATTTGGATGACCAAGGTTAATGTAGGATGTTTTCCCCATAGATTTCCACCTTATAGATTGTGAATGGCTCTCTCACTGAATCCTTTCAGTTCATCTGACTAGCCAGTTTGCTCCTGGATTTTGGGTCCCTCCACGCACCTGGCTTTTTTGTGGGTTCAGAGTTTGCCTTAAAACTCTGCTCCTCATACTTTCACGGCAAACACTTCACCTGATAATGCCTTCTTGAATAATCTTTTTATATAGTGCTAAAGAAAAATAACAGCACTGATTTTTTTTTTGTTTTGTTTTGTTTTAACCAAAGGAGTATATCGTGTCCCCAGAAAGTTTCAAATAATGGCAAGGAACTGCAAAAATAAGTTTACAATAAACTCAGAAGCCAAACGATTCACTCTCCCTTCTTGGCATAAAATCTCTTGGCTTTGGTCAAGGGGGTCCTGTGAAATCTTCTGGAGTCAGAAGTCATAATGTTCTCTCACTCTGGATTCAACATAGAGTTCTCTTCTGCAGGAAGGTCTCTCAGTGGAGACAAACATCACTCTTCGTTAGCTTACATGCCAAGTTGGGTCATGCACACTGCTCAACCATGTCTCAGAAAGAGTCGGGGCACCTGACAAAGATCACAGGGGCAGCCCCTTGCTGACATAGGGGGCAGGCTTAGAGAACAGGGAAAGGAAAGGAGGCATCAAGAACTTTCCATACTGAACGGCTGTTGTAAACACGTGGCCTGAAGAAGAGGGATCAAAGCCCTGGTGGGAGAACGGGTCTCTCAGTAGAAGCAACGATAATTCAGCCGTTTTGCGGAAATGGAAGATCTTTGAAAAATAAAAGATCATGATTTGGGGAAGGGTTGCACAGAACCAGATCACAGGCTGATCTTTATTGTCCAGTAACTAGAAGCCTAGAGGCAAAATCTGGAAGGGTGAGCGTGGAAAGACAGGGCTTAATGCCGAAAATCCACCGTATCCCCAAGAGACAGTATATGGTGACACAATAGAATTGCTTCATCCAACTGGGGTTGGGGCATGAGGTTTCTCACTTGAAAATAAGTCTAAAATCATGCTAATGTCTGTACAACACGCAGTGGGGCAAGAACAAATACATGTGTTTTACCCAGGTTCTTGAATTCACACAGAATCTGAGTGACTGCTGAAAAGATAAAGTGATCGGTCCTCAGGTAAGAGCTATATCCCCACTGTAGCATCTTGTTCCCAACAGTAGGTGAGGGAAATCATTCAGACACTTTTCAGAAACAGTGAGAGCTCCATTACATGCTGCAGAGGCAAAAGCTCTGAGTGACCCACTGGCTTTTCTCTCCCAAACTGTATCCTCAGCACTGTCAGGGCTTAACCATACACCCTTACAACGACTTTTCCCTTCATTTTGTACACACACACACACACACACACACACACACACACACACATATACACACACACACACATACACACAGACACACACACACACATGTCTGTCTATCTATCTATCTATCTATCTATCTATCTATCTATCTATCTATCTATCTATCTCTCCAGTGATCAAACACCTTGTCTAAAAACAACTTGGGGAGGAAGGATTTATTTGGCTTGTGTGTCCTAGTCATAGCCTATCAAATATAAACTCTACTTTTATGATATTCATCCCCCACTGTGCTATCTGTCATCTCACCATCTCCTTCTCAGCTCCATGTCTTCTTTCTCTTTTTAAAAAGGATCCACTGAGATCAGTTAGTGCCTCCAATAGGCACATGAATGTGGTATCATCCTCAGGGGAGTGGACAACCTCTCAGTGGTCACCTCTCTCAAAGAAAAGTGACTCTCCCTCACCCAGTAGCCATCAGCTGCCATTAGCTCCTTAGCTACGGATGGAATCTTAGGACAATTTTATTTTTTTAGTTTTTAAATTTAGAAGCAATTTTTCTTATAGAAAAGTTGCCAGAAAAATAGATTTATCCCAGAGCCCTGTAAATCTGTTGTCCTGTTAATATGAACCCTGAGTTCTTCAGTGGTAACCATTTTCAATATAAACAAGGTTATTCTTCCATCAAACCAAAAATGAAAACATCAGGTCAAAGCCAGGAAGATAACATTCATGCTTTTATTATTATTATTAAATAAAACCTGTAGTACGGCCTGTCAAACTGTTTTTTAATCTTTCTGAAAGCATCCTTAGAGTAAAGCAT
>CM052719.1:3548189-3594279 GCA_028551405.1 Uromys caudimaculatus
CAAAGGTGTGTCAGCACTTCTGGGATTCTCTGTTCACGTGGAGCCTTGTGGCCCAGGCTGAGGTCCCCAGGCACCGGTGTAAATCGGAAAGTTCACAGTTTTTCTGTCCCCGGGTTCTCAGGTCCCGGATCCCTGCAGATCCGGGTGGGTCTGGGCGAGAGGTGCTGCACCCCTCAACCCCACTCACGGCCCTTCCAAGTTCCTGTGAGGTTACCTTTCTACAGCGCTCATTGGCTACCGACTCCTGGTGTCCCAGGCAGAGGTTTCCCCCTGCAAGTGAGATCCAGAAGTTTTGGAGTCTTTCTGTCCCCGGATTCTCAGGCCCCGGATCCCGGCAGATCCGGGCGGGTCTGGGCGAGAGGTGCTGCTCCCCTCAACCCCACTCACGGCCCTTCCAAGTTCCTGTGAGGTTACCTTTCTACGATGCTCGTTGGCTACCAACTCCTGGTGTCCCAGGCAGAGGTTTCCTCCTTTCTACGGCGCTTGTTGGCTACCGACTCCTGGTGTCCCAGGCAGAGGTTTCCCCCTTTCTATGGCGCTCGTTGGCTACCGTTTGAGTTTATTTTAAGATCTTGTTGACTCAGCAGATATTCAGAAATGTATGACCGCTACGTGTTGTAAATGTCTCAAATTTCTGTCACCCATCTCTTACTTCCTCCTATCATGTTTGGAAAAATATACTTTCATTTTTTTTTAAATTTATTGAGAGATTTCTTTATGCCCTAACAGATGGGTTGTCCTTGGGATGACTGAATACCTTAGGGAGGGATTTTCATCTCATTAATACTGTTGCTGGAATGTTCTACAGTTTTATGAGAGATGTAAGACAAATATCGAGGTCTTTATTTCTGCTGAAATCACAGAGTTCTATTCACTCTTGACACTAGCATGCTCAGATATTGTTTTGACTTCATTTCTGTTACTGTGATAAAATACCCTGATATAAAGCAGCTAAGGGGAGAGTTTATTTTAGCTCACAGTTCCAGGACACAGTCCACCACTTCTGAGAACTTGTCACATCACACCCACAGGCAACAGCAAAGAAATGAATGCATGCATGCTCATTGCTCAACTCACTTTCCTCCCTTGTCTAGGTCTAGGTCCCAAGTACAAGCTATGACGCCACCCACTTTCTGTCTGGCTCTTTCCACATTAATCAATGCGATCATGTTAGTCCCCACAGACATGTCCAGAAGCCAAACTGATACAAACAATCCATCATGGAGACTCTCTTACCAGGTAATTCTAGATTACCAACTTGACAAAACATACAGGACAGATGCTGCTCTTGGGTCCTTGATGTTTTCCTTACTTCAGTTCTGCCCATTCTTGTTTGTGTGTATTTTGAGAATCTGTGGTTATGCATCCACATGCTCACAATAATTCTATTTCCATTGTGGCTTGACTCTATCATCATTAGTCTATATTCATGACTTAGACACGATAATGGCTACATGTAACCATGGATTCAGGGAGCTGAGGCAGGAAGATCAAAAGTTGATTGATTCCCTTTTTTGTTACGTTCTATCCATAGTGATTATTGACATTACTTAGACAAGGAGAAAACACACAGAGAAAATTAGGAATCAATTTACCTCAAGACCCAGCTATATCACTCTTGGTCAGACATCACAGAGGATGTTCCACCCTACCATGGAGACACTTGAACAACTATGCTCATTGCTGCTTTATTCATAATAGCCAGAAATTGAGAAACAGCATAGATGACCCTCAACAGAAGATAGTTTAAAAAATGTGGTTCATTTACACAATGGAATATTACTTAGCTATTAAAAAATTACATAATGAAATTTGCAGGCAAATGAATGCAATTAAAAAAACATGCTGAGTGAGGTGACCTAGACCCAGAAAGACAAATTTGGCATATATTCACTTGAATGTTAAGTAAGTGATAATCAAGCTACAACCTATGGATCCAAAGAGGTTAGATAAAGAGGTGGCCTCTAGGGGGGAGATGTATGCATTTCCCTGGAAAGGGGAAATAGAATAGATTTTTTTTTTTTTTTTTTTTTTTTTTTAGTGGACTGGGAGTATTTAGGGACAGAAATGGGAGTGATCAGGTGGAGGGGTAGAGGGAGGGAATTTTGGGAAAGACAGCTACAACTAGGGGGCATTTGGGTAGTGGCGTAGAAACCTAGTGCAGTGGGGACTTCCTGGAATCTATGAGGGTGACCCTGGTAAAGACTCCTAGTTAGGGGGGTATAGAGTCTGAGCCGGGCAAGGCTTCCAGTGGTAGGACTGGGTTGCTTTCAGTTAAAGGCAGCCAAGCTGACAGGATCCCTAAATAACCTAGGTTGATGCTAGGATAGAAAATTCTCTGAAAGCTGGAGTTAACATTCACACAGCTCATTGAATGTTGAGAGGTTGAGCTTGTGCCTGCATTGAGACTTCACCCCTAAATTCTAATCTCTTTGGTGCAGAAAGGTACTCTGCAGGCTACCAAAAGAGAAACCTGGAAACTAATCCCAGCTACTAATCTTTGACCTAATCTGTCCTGCCTGCAAGATGTGCTGGCACAATGGTGGCACAGAACTTGGGGGAGTAGCCAATCAATGTCTGATTTAACATGTGGCCTATTCCTGGAAAGGGAAGCCCATGCGTGTCACTGCCTGGATGGCTAGGACCCAGAGACTGGATAAACCAGAGACCTAGGGTAGAACCAAACATGACTAGAAAAAAAAAAACAAAACAGTAAATGATTCCTAATGATATTCTGCTATACTCATAGATCAGTGCCTTGTCCAGATGTCATCAAGGAGGCTTTCTCTAGCAGCAAATAGGAGTGGTTACAGACACCCATGGCCAGACATTATGCAGAGAGAGAGTCTAAATTGGAAGTGACCATCAGGCCTCTCCCCTCTGAGATCATGGAAAGCCTCAGGAAAGGCAGAGGAGAGATTGTAGGAACCAGCGGAGATTGGGGACACATGGTTCACTTAATTAACTAAGCAGGGTGTATATAGGGTCACAGAAACTGAAGGAGTAAGCACAGGGCCTGCATGAGCCTATATTGTATCCTCTGTGTATATGTTGTGGCTGTTAGACTGGTGTTTTTGTGGGACTCCTAAAAGTGGAAGCAGGTGGGTCTCTGAGTCTTTTGCCTGATCCTGGGACTTTCCTTCCTCTTGGGTTGCCTTGTCCAGCTTTGATGTGAGGTCTTTGGCCTTGTCTTACTGTATTTTGTTTTGTCACGTTTGGTTGTTGTCTCTTGGAGGCCTGCTCTTATCTGAAGGGAGATGGGGGTGTGTGTGGATCCAGGGATGAGAGGAGATGGGAGGGACCTGGGAGAGATGGAGGGAGAGACTGTGTTTGGGATATATTATATGTGAGATGAGTCTATTTTCAATTAAAAAGAGATTGAAGCCTAAGTTCAATGAATCCATCTGAAGACAAAACAGTAATAGGAGATAGCTTCAGGATGAAGGTATAACTCGAACTATATATTACTTGGAATAGTTGATGTCTAATGTTGTTAGGGTTGAGATCACAGATCCCATAAGATTTGTCTTAAAATTTAGGGGACTGCAATCTCATGGTGTAGTGACTGTACATTGTACATGTGCAGGAAATGGTAGAGAGTCATGTGTGCACAACAAGACAACCACCATGACAAACAGGAAGCTCCTCAATATTTAGAGAGATGTTTGCAAAGATGAGCAAGCCAGGGAGCTCCTTGCTGCTGTCATGTTCATGGATGCGCTCGAGCCTGGTAGAAGTTTCACACCTCATGGCAGAGTGACGTTTATACAACCTAGCTCCCATGTTACCCTAAAACTTGTGTCCTTACAGTTTCTGAATTGAAAGAAAAGAGCTATGAGACTATAAAGCTAACGATGGTGTTGACTTTAAGAACTGAGTTTCAAATGTGATAAGATTCAATTTGTATCTGGGTGACTAAGGAAAGGGACATTTGTAAGGAACTTAGGAGCCTAAAGTCATACCATTGCTGTAGGGAAATCTACAGGAGACAGAAAATCATCTAATATGTCCAGGGTCAGTTTGACTCAAGATTCATGTAGAATTACACACAACCCATGCCAGGAACATGTATCATAACCATAAGACATGAGAGGAGGAGAGATTTCTCCATTGATTCATGATGTATGTGTGTTAGTTAAGTATTCTCCTATTTTACCAGGTGGTAAATTTAGAAAGCTTGCCACACACGATGCCCAAATCCATGGACTCAGCAGAATGCAAGATCTCCAGTGTTTAGGGAACAATGCATATGCAAAAAGTTGATACCCAAGGATGGGACACTGGACACCTGAAGAGGACAGTAAGAAGTCCAAATTCTTACAAGATTATTGTGCTCTCAGCACACTGAACATCCAAGTGTGGCCTCAGATTAGGCTCTGTGGTCACAAAGGTCACAAGAAACAGTGAGCACTTCAGATATTATAAGGTGGCACCAATAGGTATCAATATTTTCCTGAGTCTATAAAATATTAATCTCCTTACTTTTTCATCATCACTGGGAAGGTTGACACCAAACCTGGGTCAGCAGTGAGGTAGAGCGGTCCTGGCTACTAAGGGTAGAAATCAAGAGAAATGGGATACTGAATAGCAGAGCTGTTTTCTGCTCTTACCTTTAGAGGCCAGAACAAGTGGGAAGGCTCGGAAGATGGTTACTATGTCAAACAATGGCACAGGATAGATGTTGGTTAATGAGCCACATAGTTCATCATGCTTACACAAGACTAGTCTAAGCTAGAGACAGAATGGATCAGAGTGTGGTGAACCTTCAACACCAAGGTGAAAGGCAATGGCTTTTGTCTGAGAGTCAGAGGAAATCCTTAGAAGGTTGTGGCTGATAGTGGTGTGTACTTCTAACGTTGATGAGGGTGCTTCTGCAGGTATACAAAAACAAAAACAAAAAACAACAGCAAAAAACAAAACAAAGAAACAAACAAACACAGAGGCTGATGAGAAATAGCTTCATTTCTTCAATATCTGTGTTTGCAGCTCTCCAGTTTCACCCCGGTGTGAGAAATGGGATTCCATGCCCTCATGTTAAATTTTCTGTGCACTGAGTTGTAAAAGCAATTGCCAATAAGAATTATTTCATGTACACATAATCCCCTGTGCAGCATGCTGCAAATTTATTCATGATCTTCTCCAGCTAATACGAGAGAAGTCAGCTGCTGTGCCAAAATGACAGGATGATTTATACAGAAAACTGAAATGCACATTAAAATTCTTCATTTGATCTTCTGCTCTGGAATCTGAAGGGGAGTGCAAAGGAGGGTGGAAAAAAATAACCAACCCAAAGGTGAGATGCACAGGGAGAAGACCCACACTGACACATGAGGCAGAATTTATGCATTGCTTGCGAATACACTGGATAAAGATACCAAAGAAATGGCACCAGGAAGTAACGGCTAGAACAAGTAAGAGTTGTAGACTTTTTTAAAATCGAAAATCTCAAAACACGTCATGCTGCAAGCCCATTTTATTAAAGAAAGTGAGCCAAGCATGCTTAAGTTTCATCGCTTAGGGATAGAAACGTGACTCAGTGATCCTCAGCTGCCCTCCCTGCTGTGTTGTCTCTTCAAGGGTCCCATCTCAACAGAATGTGCTTTGAGCCCAGTTCCATAGGGTGTGCGTTCATTAGCGCGGTTGCTAGGACTGAGCCTCTTGGTGCTGGTTGGCTGAGCTCACTCCTCATGACCGTCTCCTGACCCTGCTGCTTCTCTTTTGTGCACCAACTTATGCCTAGCTGGCTGATGACCCGGCGTTCGCCTTTGACTCTTCCGTTCTTCCTCATTTCCTCTTAAATTTCACAAATGGGCTTTGGTAAGATCATTCTAATGAGCTTGGGGGCTCTTAGATGTTTTCTGTTCGTTATATCCCATAAACTACTGTCATATTTATATTTATAAAATGGATTTCATCCTTCTCTCCTGGGAGTAAAGCCTCATTGCCATCCAATTTCTTTCTGATTCAAATCCAACTTCTTTATAGCTCTTCCTTCAAGGACAGTACTCCACGACTGAGCCCCAACTCATAATATATCTCTAGAGAAGCATACCTGACTATGTATGTATGATTATGTATGTGTATATATATGCACACACATAATACATACATATGTGTAGATACTCATTACTTTATACATTTGTATGTATTATTACATTATTCCACTTGGCTAAATATCTCTTATCCTAGTTAGGCTGACTGTTGCTGTGGTAAATTATCATGCCCAAGAGCAACTTGGGGAGCGAAGGGTTTATTTCACACACAGTTCCATATAAGAGTCCATCATCAAAAGCAGTGAGGGCAGCAACTCACACAGGGCAAGAACCTGGAGACAGAAGCTGGTGCCAAGGCCATGGAGGTGTACTGCTTATCTCTTGCTCATTATGGCTTTCTTGCCCTAGAACAGCCTAGAGATGGCAGCACCCATAATGAGCTGGACCCTTCCACATCAATTACTAATAAAGGAAATGCATTACAGCCTAATATTATGGAGGCGTTTTCTCAGTTGAGGCTCCCTTCCCTCCAATGACTCTTGCTTGTGTCCTTGACATAAGAACTAGCAAGTTGGCACAGGAACTACCAGGTGCACCTCTGGTGGCTTCCATGCTAATCTGTTCCCAGAGGATTTGTGCTGTATATCAGATCTGACTCATTTGTGCCAATCAGCTTCCTTCTTGCTACCTATATTTTTAGTGAGTGGGTGGAACCCTCCTTCCACCCACAATTTTTACTTTATGGTTAGCATTTGGTAGATTTTGATGAGCTGTAAACCTTTTGGCATAGAGAAAGCAAACACTTGGTACACAGTGGGATCCTACAGAAGAGAGAACAGCTACCTGCTGTCCTCACCTCACCAAGATGCTCTGGACTTATTTCAACTGCAAGCAATATAACTACTTCCCTACTGTTTTACATTCTAGAAAGGGATTTGACATTTTGTATATGACGATCTACCTTATAAAAATTTGATTAAAACTTTGTGATATTTATGAATTTATATGTGTGTGAGGAAGATATTTTCTTCTAATTTCAGCATTTTTTTAATGTTATTGGCCTCTTCCCAATACACTTGAGTAAAATCATCAATACTGCTTAATTGAAATAAAGTATATTAGCTTTCTAATTTTCAAAATATATAGCACAAGCACCACTTCATAAAACAGAAGTACTGTATTGAGCAAATAAGTGTGTGGGTTTTTTTTAAGTGAAATAAATATTTTTAACACTTTAAGTTGTGCAACCAGAAACAGCTTTAGATATAATGTGTAGATGAGGCAGTTCCTTAGCCTACCACATGGCTGGTTTCTTCCATGTTTTAAAATTTAAAATAAAACTGTCCTGTCTATTTAAATTTAGAGTTTCACTCCTTCTGAGTAAATTAAATGAATATTATTATACATGTTTGCCAAAAAGCTATTCCTCCTTTGGTTTTTAAGGAAAAATAAACCACAAATTTAAAAAATGTATACCAAGATTCAATTAGAAAGAATTTCGCTCCAAAGGCAATCTGTGTGCCAAGCTCTTCATTTTACTGATTTAATGTAAAACATTCAAGCACAGCCTGGCTTATATACACTGTGTATCTGTTTCCTCCTAATTGAAATGTTCCCCTGTGGAAGGAGAGGGCTCATGGGATTCATCAAACCAGTAACAGACTAAAAGACTCATGGGTCTCCTCCACTTTGTAAGATGAACGATCATGCAGTGGAGACTCTTCAGTGTTGTGTATCTCTGTGGCTTGTGCGGAGATTTGAGTAAAGGCGATTTCATCAGGGTCTTCCATGTCAAGACGGGCTTCTCCATGGTCATGTTGCCCGGTTCATTCATACTCTTATTAGTAACCCCAATAAACTCCTTATTTCACTAAGGTAGATTTGGACAAACCAGTTTTTCAATCTACCATCTCTCTCTATGTCTGGGCTGAACGGAAAAAAAAAGTTCTCATCAAACTATAATACTCAAGTCCAAAGTGTAGAGAGCTGTCAGTCTTGGCTACTCTGTGGTAAAGGGCAGGCATGCATGGTGGTCTGACCCTGTTCAACCTCAGATGAGAATGGCAACCAAGCTCAATGGAGCTAGGGATACAGAGTTGGCCATTTCTTGGGTTGCTGATTTTAAGTTTAGGTGAAGGGATTTCATATTGATGGGGCTTTTAAAAATCAACTTAACGGTTAGGATCATCTGGGAAGAGTGAACCTTAACTGAGAAGAGCTCCCCATCATATTGGCATGTAGTCAAATCTATTGACTAGTGACTGATTTGAGAGGGCTCAGTCCATTGTGAACACTGCTGCTTTGGGGCACATGGTCCTGGCTTGTACATAAAAAGAGACTGAGCAAGTGTTGGGGAGCAAGCCAGTAAGCAGCATGCCTTGACCCCCATTCCTGTCTGTAAGTTCCTGTTTGAGTTCCTGCCTGGACTTTCTCTTCATGTTCAACTGCAGACTCTCAAAGGAAATAAACTTTTTCCTTTTCAAGTCACTTTTGATTATAGTGTTTATCACAGCAATAGAAAGCAAACTACTCTAGGAATTGTCCTGGTGAGAAGGGCATTGCTGCAACAGATCTGACCATGTTGCATTTGGGAAGATTGTAGAAGTGTTTGGGACTTTGTCCTAGAGAAGCCATTAGTGCTCAAACCTGAATGGACTGTACTACAGGAGTTTTGAAAGCAAGAGTGCTGAGAGAGAAGAATGCAGACAGTGGAGGCCTGGGTTGTGAAGGTCCAGAGGGAAGCTCTAGAGTCCCTCAAAGACTCTATCTACCCAGGTCATATTTTGGATTACGAAGTATGTGGTTTCTTGTCAGTTGGAGCTAAAAATCAACTTTAATTACCAAGAAACAAGCATCATTGAGGTGAAATCTTCTGGGAAGTATTTTCTCAGGGCCAGCAAACAGAGCTATGGACCAGATGGGGCCAAGGCTTCATCTGATGCTGAGAGCCAAGCTTGGTAATGTGTAAGAGTCTCTCACATGGAACTAGTTTTGATGGCACACATGAAGGCTGTATGTCTGAGAGGTATGGGAAAGCAGATGAGGCTTGGCACTGTGAGAGGCCAGGAGGGGCCACTGGTGGAGGTATGTAGAGAAGATGGAAGAATCTGAAGGGATCATGGAGAGAAGTTGAGGTGTGGGATCGTAAGGCAGGCTCAGAGGCTATTGTGCAAGTACAGCCTCAGCTATAGTGAATATTCCAAGATGTTGGAGATGCCAGGACTGTAGGAGACCATGAAGGACATCAACAGGTGTGGAGTGGAGCCTGCCAGGTTGAGCTTAAGAGGCAAGCTGCATATGCTGAGAGTGGCTTAAATGAGGAAGTACAACTGTTTTACCTACATGGAGACCATAAACTCATGAATGAGAACCATATATCAGACATAGCCGTTTTATTGGATTTCAGTTCTGCATGGATCTAATTGTAACCATGCCCTAGTTCTTCCCTCTCGGAATAAGAAAGTATATACTTGATTGACTTTAGACTTTGAAAGAGATAGTGAATATTTTAAGGAGACTGAACACTTAAGTCATTGTAGTTTAATCAACATGACATAAACTAGTCATTGGTGAAGACAGAAGCTCAGTTGAAATGATGCCTCCATCAGATTGGACTATAGGCAAGGGTATGGTACATTTCTTGCTTATTAATTAACGTGAGAAGTCTCATAATGATTGATCTGAGAGGGCTCTTCCTACAGTATGGGGTGTTACCTCAGGGCAGTTGGTTCTGGGTTGTACATAGAAGCAGGCTGAGCAAGCATCAAGCAAGCCAGTAAGCAGCGTTCTTGCACAGTCTGCTCTAGTTTCTCTCTAGGATCTAGTTTCTCTCTGACTTCACTCACTGATGAACCATGACCTAGGCCCTGAGAATCATAAGATGAAGAAACCCTTTACTTCCCAAGTTGCTTTTGGACATGTTGTTTATCACAGGAGACTAGAATAGACTTGTAGGAAAATGCCAGTGAGTGACAAATGGAAGGTTTCAGGCTAGAGATCCCCTAGGATGAAATCTATCTTTGCAACTTCCCAGCAAAATGCTTAACATCTTTGATATGTAGTTTTCTTGTCCTTAATATGGTAATCATTTTTACCATACTTCATAAACTTAGTATAAGGCAAAACAAACGCTTTTTTTTTGCAGAGCCAAAGCAGGCAGCAAAGGCTTGAGTGTATCATGCATTAAACGTGTGTTAAGATCCCTGTCCCCTAGTAACTACGGAAACCAGGAAGACTGGCCTGGAAGGAGCTCCAAAGAGCCAGCCCCTCTAAGGAGGCAACATTTTCACTCTCCCAAGGAACTGGCATGCTTGTGAAACAGGAATTTCTCAGTGGACAGATGTTCAGAGAACACTATTGACCTGACTGTAGAGCAGAAATGTTCACAGGAGGATCATATAAAAGTTATGGACACAGAAACCTCCAAGGAATGGCTGAGGCTTTATAAGACCCTGTATGCTGGATTTGCCCCTCTCACACAAACTGCCTATGACTTGGGATACAGGCATCTTGCTTCATACCCATGTCTACTGAGGCTAGACTGGTTCCCCCAATGTCTACCAGGCTTCACCACACTCCATTCAAGAGTCTGTTGAGCAAAACTGACAAGTAATGGCTGTCCGCTGTATGTTGGATGATTGATAATTTAAAAACAAAAACAAAAACAAAAAACAAACCATGAGTCATTTTTGGGCCACACCCTTTAAGACTATTATTCAACTCATTTAATGTGCAGCCAGGATAGAAAACCACTGACGCTAATATACTAGTCTACAGCCAAAAGGAGTTGAACGATTAGTGATTACAAATTGATTCTTCAATTATAGTTATATGCTCTTAACTCTGGAAATAATCATTATCTTGGGTTCAATATCAAATTCTAATTTTGTTTAGTTACTATGAATGGAGCTTTCCCTTGGAAAATCCCCAGTAACATACTTTCTTAAGTTCTGTTTTAATTTTAATATGTGTGTGTGTGTGTCTGCATGTGCATGCATGCATATTCACACACATGTGTGTGCGTGTGCGTGTATGTGAGAGCAGGTGCCCATGGAAGCAAGATGAGAGTGTCAGAGCCCCTGAAGCTGAGGTTAGAGGCTGTTGTGAACTGCCTGACAGGGGTGCTAGGAACTGATTTCAGGTCCTCTGGAAGAGAAACAAGTGTTTTTAACCACTGGGCCATCTCCATCTTAAAACATACTCAGGACAATAGAGAATATCTGTACAAAGGTATGAGGGAAAAATCTAATGTCATAGGAACACATGGACTTGATACTAAAATTAGATCACAACTCTATTTGATGAATTTTTTAAAACTTTCTGTATTATTATTTCAAATAATCTACTTGAAAACTCGCTGATGTATACAAGAGACTCCAGGGTTTTGTGAGCCTTGCTCCTACAAGTGCTTAGCTTTCAATAAGGACACGAGCTACCTTTCTGGTGACACTGACATCACCATAAGTGACTTGCTGAGGCCAGTGTCTATGACTGTCATGGAAGTATTGTTTCTAGCTCTGCTCCCATTCCATGCTTACCACACAAATTTGTTGTCATTAAAAGTTATTTACTCATATGTTCATTTATTTCCTTCAGCTTTGTGATAAAGGTTAAAACAAAATGCCTACTGAGTCACACGTCTGACTCTCCTTCCCATGCTTTCCTCTGCAGCACACACCCAGGGCTCCAACCCACCCGGTAGCAAGCAGCATGCTGACTCACCTGTATAAATACTGCAGCTATGAGACGTGGCTACAGTCTGTTCGTTTACTCTCAGTCCATATGGCTCATTGACAGCTGATAGCAACTTTGCCCATCATTATAGTCAAGTGCTTGACAGATGACAGATGTTAGCTGGAGATGGCTCCTTACAGAAGGACAGCCTATCACCAGCCCCTCCCTAAAGAGGGGACAAGAACCCAGGTAACAGACGGCTTGGCCCGCCTGAATTAGGCGATCATTGAAAATTCTGGCCAGGAACTTATATTTTAGGGTTTCCTTTAAGAACTTGTCACTCAACTCCATATGCACTGTTCTCCCACACCCCCTAACGTTTTCTCGCTGTCATTCAGACTCTTGACAGAACTTCACACAAGTGTGTTCTCACAGATAAACAAGCTGCAGATAATCGAACGGAAAGGCTAGCAGTGTGCAAGGTACCATAGGGAAACACCCTTGCTCTGGAGAGCAGCTTCCTAGGGTAAGAGGTGCTTATTCACAGAAGCTTTATCACTTCCGTTTCAAAGAGGAAGTTCTAAAGTAGTTCCGTCTTCTCACAGCTTCCTCCCTGTGTTGCTGATATTGAAGCTTCCAGAAGGTTCTCTTGTCCTCAGGTGGTGCTCTCTAGCTGATCATCTGTGCACAGGCTGTTTCAGATTGTGTCTTCAGGGCTCCACACAGAGCACAAGCCAGCAATGGAAGGGATGTCTCTGCTCAGATACCTGCCCCCTCAACCCTCCCAGACGAGGTTAGGAAATCCTACTCCATCACATCTTCTAAACCAGGCTGCTTTGTGCATTTTGTTTATGTTACATAGATTCTTTTTACACCACACTGCTTTATTTGGCAACTGAATCTTTTGTTACTTGAGCATTTCATACACGGATACAATGTGTTTTGATGAGATCACCCTGTTCGCTACCCTCCAGTTATACCCCCCCATACCATTTTCCTTCCATTGTCACATGGTTTCCAAGTGACTCCACTCTGTGCTGCGTGTATGTGTATGGGTGCAGGACAACCCACTGGAGCATGGGGAGCCTTGCAGGAGCTGTATCCTAGAAGAAACTGGAAAAAAAAAGTTAAACTAAATATGCAACTATTAGAGGAATATAATATGTAATTAAAAGGACTATGAATATTTTGACATAAAAGTATAAAAGAAATTATTACAAAACCTGTGTATATTCTCATCTATTAGTAAGTAAAGAAACGAACTTCTCCAGAACAAAAATTGTGTGTGTGTGTGTGTGTGTGTGTGTGTGTGTGTGTGTGTGAATAGAGATTTTCCTGGGAGAAAGAATATCCCTTTAGTGAGCTTTCCAGAGAAAATATATGTTAAATAACTGCATTACCTTGACAAATTAAAAAAGTGATATATAATCGTGATTATACATTTGTCATCAGATATTTTGGTTCACAGATCTTTAATTCAGCCTAAGTATTTTCTTAAGTAAAAGTTGAAGTGAAAGGATCAGCAGAGGTCCCTTGAATAGGACTACGTGTTTGGTTTTTCATAGGGTTTCCTCTGGTGACTCATGTCTGCAGTTGTCCACATTTAATTGGTCACTGACATGTTGGGGAATCGTAGCCTCAACAAGTCATTACCATGTGTGGCAAAGGTATACATTCCAGCTCTGTCAATACAACGTTCATAAATAGAGCAAGAGTCCCACACATTTTCAAATCCACATCACATGAGTGCCACGGGGGCCACACAGTCACTTGGCAGCATGCTGTCCTTCCAATTGCTCTCACCTGTAACAATTGAATGTACTCAAGGGCTCACCTGTAAGGTAGTGCTGGAAGCCTTTGGAATTTATGCAGCTCACTGAACCCAGAAGTTATGTGACCCACATATTGGCAAAGGTTTTAGAATTCACAGGAGGCTTCCAAGTCCACTTTCTATGCTGACCTTGGGAAATTAAACTATTGGAAGACCTAGTTTCTTTCTTTTCTTTTCTTTTTTTTTTTGGGGGGGGGGGTTCAAGACAGGGTTTTTCTGTGTAGCCCTGGCTGTCCTGGAACTCACTCTGTAGACCAGGCTGGCCTCAAACTCAGAAATCCACCTGCCTCTGCCTCCCAAGTGCTGAGATTAAAGACGTGCCTAGTTTCTTATCTGCTTGGACAAAGATATCACATGAGAGATGATGCTTTGGGGAGAATGAGCATTGAGTGGCTACTGCATGCAAGGGTCTGGCAGGAGTCTCTAGTATGGCCATTAGTTAGTATGGCTGGCCTTCTCTGAGTACACGCCATTGCCTACTCAGGATGGTTCCTGCCAATTGAGTCCAACAGAGAGCATCGCACATTGGCATTTCAGATCAAGATCAATGAAAATCCAATATTCTTGCCAATTGCTCTATAGATCAAGACTGTTTAACCCAGTGTATTGGAGTCCATGATGTCTATAGAAACTGTGGAAGAAAGGCAAGCTGCATGTTCTTCTAGATAAAGGAGAGGGATGATCAGGTTAGCTTTACTTAAAGCATTTGTACCACTTAAACCATTTAAAGGATTTATGGGGGGTACTTATAAAGATTAAGCTAGGTGATATATGAAAAATAAGCATGTGGAAAACAGCTGACTGGACAGTGCTAACACTGCATGCTGTGGCTTACACATTTGCTATTATTACCATCGTGTGTGTGCATGCATCCTGGGTATGTGTGGAGGACAGAGGTCAACATCAGATGTTGTTGCCAGTGAGAAGTGTAAGTTGGTGTGTTAAAAAGGGGTCTCTCACTGGTTCGAGGTTGGCTGATTCCACTACGCTCTCTGGCCAGTAAGCCCTTGATTCTTCTGAGTCCTCCTGTCTCCACCTCCCCAGGGCTGGGATTACAAGTTTTAACGATCATCGATCATCGTTTGCTTTTCAACATGGGTTATGAGGGACCCAGCTCAGGTCTCCATGCTTATGGGACAAGTCCTTTGCTAGCTGAGCCATTGCTCTATCAACACCTTCAGACCTTCACATACTAAAGGGGTTCTGTGGACAAAGCAGGTGTGGCAGCCACTGCCGTGGAGACAGGGTCTAACAAAGTAGACTTGGCTTGCATGTGTGCTCACTCTTTCTTCTCCTGCGGCTTCCCTTCCACATTACTATTTAAATGCATGCCTCAAAGGCCAGACATCTTACCTCTCCTCATCTCTGGCCGCTCCATTTTCCGATGCCTATCTCACATACATTATAGTAAACCAGTTAAACAAAGCCTGGCACCCCATCAAAATCCCCAAATGCTTATGTCTCTTCCATTACTCAGGTGGATATATACTGGGAGGCAAGTCTTGCTTCCTGACTCAATGTTCTACTGGTAATGCTTGTCATAAGTTGACGAATTGTGATGGGTACTGATGCTGACGAATTTTACAGTTAAAGGTGTTTTAAGACGGAACTGGAAATGAATAGACTTTTCAGAGCAAGACCATTTCTAAAGTGGTCGTGTCACTACCCAGCATGGGCTGTGGTGAGACAGCACAATGACCGTCACCATGGGGCTGGTTAATGGTACCTCGTTAGGGATGGGAGATAATGTGACGATAAGGACTAGATTCATTGACCTTTCAAAGGCTTTTGATTTACTAAATGACACTGTTGGATAAGCTAATTAAATCTGGCTCTTCTCCTGCAGTGATAGCTGGGTTCTGATCTTATTTGATTAGCAAGAAGAATCCAGGGTTGTTATAAGGCTATCAGCCTGATTTATTACTCCTATCTGATAGTGTCTTGAGGCTCAGTAACTGATTGACTTTATTTTATTTATGCTAAAATGATCTTTCTATTGCTGGAGATAACACAGGGATTTGCTTATAGAGCAATGATAATACCACTTCAAATAATGTTTCTCTTAGTGTCTCAGGATGCCTTCTTTCTCAATATACTTTCTTTCTGATTCACTACACCTGCCACCAAGGGAGATTATGAAAGATAAGATTGCTAATGGTGATGATCTGGTCTGGTGGCACATGACCTGGACACACTGGGAGGCAAACAAATCAAAAACCTAAGAATAAAGTAGAAAAGCAAACATGCTAATGGTGGTTTGGTTAGCACACCACATTATCATCCTCCAGGTAGTTCTCTCTGTGTGCGCTCATCTCTATTTTGATGGTATTTCTCTTAGCTTTTAATTTTCTCAGTTTTTAAACCAATTTACCTCTGTCAAGTCAAGTCACACACTGAACTACACAGATCTCGGTACAGAAAACAAAATAGCTTCATCTATTTTTAGACTGAGACATAGATTTAGAATATTTGACATCTGCAAAGAGCTTTTAATTCTATTCTTCCATCAAAGGGAATTTTATTCTATTCTTTATGGACTTCAGATTATAAAGAATATAAACCACTATACTTTTCACAGGAAAATAAGATTATATTTCAAAGCTTGAGAGTACAAATTTTCTTTCTTTAGACATTGAAAGACACACCTGTAAATAGTCATGAAAACATTCCACCAAACTCTAGGAATGAAATTAATCGTAGCCAAGAGACAGAAGTATAGCAGAATAATAAATTGGGTTTCTGGTCTTTCTATTACAATATGAAGGAGTAGCATTGAGTTAAGACACCATTAGCCATATACCAACCAGACAATGCCATATCTTTCTGCTTTTCCCAGGAGGCACAGAACCATGTTGCAATACAAAAGCATTTACAGAAATATTCACAGTAATTTTATTTTGAGTAGACATGATCTAGAAAATAAAACCCTGCAATGGCCACATACAGGTGAGTGGATTAACAGCAAATGAAGCATGAAGATACCATACTCATGACTCTGAGATTAAAGAAGTCAAAGAGGACACACTCTTAATTCATTTGTATGTTCTAAGAGATATGAAATCATTTGTAGTGATGGAAAATAGACCAATGGTTGCCTGGGAGCAGGTACGGGAATGGATGGAGACAGGGTAGGGAGCTGGTTGTTTATTGATGACACAACATGCATGTTAAGAGTATTTATTTTACTGAATTGGCTCACATGACTTGGGACCCATGGGAACAAAATCCAGTGGAGAGGCAAGCAGGTTGATGCCCAGGGAAGAGTCCATGACAGTCAGTTAGCAGATTTTCTTCTGTCTTGGGGGAAGCCAGTCTTTGTTCTCTTAAACTTTCTACTGATTGGATATAGTTTCTCCACCACACAGAAGTCCAGCAGCCCTTACTGAAAGTCTACTCATTTAAGCATTCAGTTCACTCACAAAAATATTTTCAAAGCAACATCCAGAATAATGCTGGCCTCTGGCCCAGCCAAGTTAGCATGTAGAATTAACCAACACAAAGTTGAGGGTCCCAGGGATCAAACACTGATTATTTTAGTTACGTTGTTGATTTTACAGGTGTGCACATCAGTTAAGTTTGTAAACTTTATACTTCACATATGCCAGCTATACCCAATAAGATTTTAAACATCGATAGGTTTTAATGTTCCCATTATAAAATGATAAGTAATGATACCCACCTTCCCTGAACGGACTGGCCTGTCCATGTGTTTATACTCTGAGGCTTTCATTTGGAGGTGGTGGGAGATAGAACCTTCTTGATGGAAGTGGATCACTGTCGGTGTGCCTTTGAAGGGTATGGTGTCTATACTTCTTCTGTCTGTCTCTCTGGTCTCTGATTACCACCAGGTTCATAGTATCCACCACCCACTCCCACTTCTACACTATTATTCTTTACCTCAGGTCCAAAGAAGTGGATTAACCAATCTTGGACTGAACCCTCGAAATGTAAAAATCCATGGTTTTCCTCCTTGTAAGTTGTTTTTGGAAATTATACTCTGAAAAAGAAAATCCATGTTTGGGATAAACAGGATTTCTGACACCCTTTCTGGCATGATTGGAACCTTTAAATTTCTGGATTTTCAATTTGTCATAAGTAATGTAGTTCTTAGAAAGATCCTGCTTCTTGGGCACTTGGCTGTGTCGTGGTGATCAAGAGGAAATGGGAGTATCATGATCTACTCACAAATCTACACTGACAGGAACCCTGTGTATCATGGATCATGGCTTCTGACAAGGTAATTAACCTGGAAAAAAAATCCGATTCTCTTCTGCCCCTGCTAGCAATTGGTCAATAATTATTTTAGTAGCAAAGCAAACCTTCAAATTCCATCCTCTTTCTTATGAATAGAAACAAATTAAATTCACTTCATGGTCATAAGTGCTAATGAGAATCTGAGCCGTGTGCTAAATGAAAGTTCAAGTGCTAAGTTAATATTTTGTAGGCCCTGTGGGTTTGGGGCCTTCTGCAAGGGTGATTAGTGGATTTCACACTGAGGGGAATCACACTGTTGAATTTTAAAATTTGTTTTTAAAGACTTTTCTCATCTCCTAGGTCATCACCGAAAGTAGACAGAGCCTGTAGTGTCTATGAGTCCTTCTGGGGTGCCTTCTACTATTGGGTTTAAAATCACTCCCCAGTACCTGCCTACCTCAGTCCAGGTGAGAACCCTTTCTAGTCACAGGACTCAATGTCTACTCAGGACCAGGTCACTAATCATGTGCACCAGAGTCGTAAATGATTTAGGACAAATTATCTACATTGAGAGAACATCTCTGAGCCCACAGATGGAATCAGAGATGTAAAGGTTAACCCACCAACAGGCTTCTTGACCCTCCAAATTCCAGTCACTCCTCTCTGAATAGACACTGTCTACCCAAGGCCTGAGCACAGAGTTTGAAAGATTCACATTGGAGGATGTTCCCTTTGCCTGGGAGAGAACCTGGCATGAGGCTATCCTGTGCTGAGAACTCAAGGTGTCTGGTTCCAGGAGTAACCCAAGGGGCAAGTTCAGATGGAGGGAAGTGGCCTGATTAGGAGAAAGCTGGGCTAAGAAGAGGCAAGTGAGGAAGGCCTTGTGTTACAGACTGGCTTCCTCCTCCTGGGAAGTCCAAATCCCTTACACTTTCCCACCACCCTCTGGTCTCCTATTATGGGAGAACCCCATAAATATCTGTCCTCTCCCATCTACCATTGTAACTGTGGCTTAGAGTGATGAAACCCCGAAGCATTTCCCCAGAGCCAGTCCATTGATCGACTGCTGTTTTTCCTACAGCACTAATGACCACAGTGAGGCCCAGACCATCTCTGAAATCCAGGCAGAAGCATTGTGGGTATTTCTAGGGAGCTGTAGCAGTAGCATTGGGAGTCATTTGCTGGTGGGTCATTTATTCTTCATCACTGCAAGGCAAGGGGAAACTTTCTAAAATGTTTGTCTACTGTCCCCTGATTAAAGCCCACATCTCTGTACAAGCCTTTTCTTTCTCACCCAGAATGTGCCCCCTGTGACCACTTCACCCCCAGACTGTAGAAAATGACTCCAGTAATTACCAACTGGATCGGTATGTGTGGCTCTACAGGCTGTGTTTAAGTGCCCTGTTGTAGCAAGTGGTTCACACTCTCAGATGCTCCAGCAACATGGTAGTCCCAGGATGGGTACTATACAGGACTGTCATTTACATCCATCATATGAAATCCCATGCTTTGCTCTGGTTTCAAAGACCTAGTCTTGGTAAAGGGCAAGGGAGACCCATAGACAGTCACTGAAGTCTCTCTCTCTCTCTCTCTCTCTCTCTCTCTCTCTCTCTCTCTCTTTCTCTCTCTCTCTCTCTCTCTCTCTCACACACACACACACACACACACACACACACACACACACACACACACACACACACACACACTCCATGTCTGAAATCAGCTAAAAAATAATAAACACTTTTGGAATGACCATGGTACCCAGGCGCCATCACATTGTAAGTACAGGCACAGGATTTCTTACCAGGTGGATAATGAAATTGCTCATTGGAGCTAGAAATAAAAATAATGAAACCATCAGATCACAGAAATCTAAGGATTTTTTAGCTGAAATTTCTGTTCTATGACTAAAGCTGATTCAGAATCCCAGGCAAGGAATCTACTTAAGGAAGGCTAATTTCATGTTTTCATTTGCTTGAGGGCTTAGAGTATTTTTTGTCTTGGAGTCAGCGCTTGAATACACTTGATATGTAGGTAGACAAAGCACTGTACATCTCTACAGTGGTACTCTGCACGTGGCACATGATGTTTGAAGGATTCTCGGTGCTTCTTCTTGAAGCACTGCCTGCTGTAACTACCCTGATGTCACAAAGCAAACTGTTGGGAGAGCATTCTGCGTCTAATCCTCTCTCCATATTTAAATCTGATATTCCTTTTTTCTGTTCACCCTTTCTTTACTTCAAGTATGTCAAATTAAGCTTTGTAGGCTCATAAATGACTGCCTCTTTAAGCTAACCCTAACCTCTTTAAGCTCTCTGAAATCACTGTGTATTTATGATGTTAAATTATGTATTTATACATTGTCTCTAATGCAGATCACATCAGTTAATATGGAGAAGAAATATCAGAACCTCAAAGCTTCTTCCTGGTTCAGAATCTATTTTTAGAGAGTTAGTGTTCTTTTAAAGCCATGGGGTTTGGATGATCCAATAGTAACTACAAAAGCAGCAGAACAACATATGCCAAACTTTAATTTATTTTCCTTTTATTGAACATATATATTCTCTGTATATAATATATAATATATTATATATATAATATATAACTATATATAGTTATATATTCTAAAGGATATTAGTACCCTGGGAAAAAAACAAACCAAACCAAAACCAGTCTTGTAAAAATCTGCAAAAACTGATGCAGCACTAAAGAATAACTAAGAGCAGAAGTCCCAAATTGTATTAATTGTAGGATAATTAAAGTTCAAAATAAGACATCCTTGAGGATTTTTAGGCTGAATTGACAAACAAGCCTATTGAAAATGTCATTTTATATGCAATGATGTCTTTAGTGACTGAATACTATAAAAATTGCCATAGCAGCAGCTCATCAATGAAAAACTATGAGCTTGGCTAGAGGCAGACATGCACACAGGAACATTCTTACGGAGATGCTTTAATACTTTTTATGATTTCAGTAGAATCAAAATTATGGGGTGCAAGCGTGACTAAAATAAATCACTTTCCAAAAAATAAATAATAATAAACAACCAAAAACTATCAAAAGCAAGCCAAAGGTCAAAGTCAGAACCCACGTGAGAAGTGTATATTTAGGGAAAAGCAGAATTACATGACAAGCTTGCAATGCACAGATTTAAAAAAATAAATGTTGTGCATTGGACCTTGAAAATTCCTTACTCTTTGAGGAAATACCAGAGATGCCAGAGGTGGGATTGTGATGAGCAGGGTCTGTTAGACTGAACATTTAGACAGGGTAGGAAATGGAGTGGGCACACATTTCATGGACGCACAGCTGTACTTGGTAATTAAACAGAGTCAGGCAAGCATAGGAACAGTTCATCCTACATGCCATTTGGTTTGATTAGACAACCTCCCATCTTGTAGAAGTGCACTTGGCAGTCCAGCTCCTTCACCCTTGTGCACTATATATGTATCCCTTCCCACACACTGCAGCTAGCATCCTCAGAATCTCTGGGAGCCCCCACCTGCACTGGATTACATGTATTCCCACCCTAGAACCATAATATGCCTCGAGTAACAATCCAATTTAGTCAGCATTCTTCCAACTGTATTCCCTAATGTGTCTAGGTACAGGGAATAGAAGGGCTGATCCAGCCTGAACTGGTTTGGCGTGTATTTGCTGTGAGGCAAACTGTGTCCTTTAAGTTTATTTTTTTAAGGAAATATCCCCTACTTACTATAACAGGGTGCGTATGTGGCTAAACTCAGATTCATTATGAGAAGGGACATGTACAATAGGAAAAATAAACATAAGACCAAATCTGCCAAAGTAGAGAAGCACTGAAACTATGTGCCTTAGTAAGCAGCTCTCCTCCTCGGATACCATAAAAGGAGGCTCCAAACAGTAATCAGGGGCCTTCCCCGAGGTAGCCATCTGTCAATCTTGACGGTAAGTCCCTCTTTGAACAGTACTGTTGCTTTGTTCCAAGCAAAGTTATCTTACTTCTTTTGTAGATCTGTGTGAGCCCTTATTTTCAATTCTTTGGATAGAAGGCAAAATCTTGGAAACATCTGGTCCAGCCCCAGACCACAAATAACATAAGATATGTTGTAGATTTCATTAAAGAATTATAATTTATATAAAAATCTACCAGACAGTTGTTTGTTGTTATGTTGGGATTAAATATGGTAGGAAGTGGGGGCGACGGATCTGGTTAGCTATAAGCCATGGCTTCTGTACTCATTAGTAACAGGAGACTGGAGAGGAGACTGAGAGCCACTATAGAGTGCATATGGATACATAGTAACTTTAGAATCTTGTAGCACAACATATTAACTAATGGTTGGTAACAATTAGATATTGTAGTCAGCTTCATGTTACTACAACAAAATACCAACGGTAGCTAAGTTGCAAAGTGGAAAGATTTGTTTAGCTCACAGTTATAACATTTAAAGTCTGAGAATGGTGAGCTCCATCAGCTTGGCCTCTAATGAAGGCAGAGAATGGTGGCTGATCAGAGTAGGAGCATTTGTGTATGTGAGAACTTACATTTTGTTTTGTTTTGTTTTGTTTTCATAAGAATTTAAATTTTCAAAAAGAAGTTGGACAAGCAGACTGACATCTCCTTCTAGGTGTGTGGACTTTACCCTCACTGCCTCACTGCCGAAATAACCTGCTACTTCTCTCGATGTCTCTATCCTGGAGGTCAAGACATTAATCACAACAGAACCTGGAGGATACTCAAAACACACCCATGCCCAGCAAGTGCATACTGCAAAAGCATATACAGGAGATTTGGGCTCTTCCCCACAGAAAGAAACGCAGTGATGGACGTAACAGTCACCTGACCTGATTGCTATACAGGAGCCTGTGTTGTGATACCACAGTGTGCTCTTAAATATGTGTTCCAGACCCATTTCTAGCTATGATGTGAATCTGTAAAGGTTGGAGGATGCCTCTAAAATGAGAGAGGGGGAAATATCTCACAAAAAATTACAAGAAATAATTGTAACACTAAGCAGAAGTTCAGAAACAACACCAAGAACAGTTTGAAATATGGGCTAAGAAATGGCAAGGGGGAGCTTATTGAACACAGATTTGGGGAGATGAGGGATGGCTTTAGGTGGAGAGAATCTGAAGGATGGGTAATAGAAAGAAGAGGAGGCTGCTATTTTTATTTTTTAAATTTTATTCTGTTCAGTTCCTGATTTCTTTATTTTTTAATGCTGTTGTGGTTTGAATAAGAATGACCACCATAGGCTCATGCATTTGCGTGTTTAGTCATCCGGTAGTGGCACTACTTAGGATCAGGAGGTGGGTGTGGCCTTGTTGGAGGAAGTGTGTCACTGGAGTGGACTATGAATCTGGATGTAGAACTCTCAGTACTTCTGCAGCACCATGTCTGCCTGTGTCCCTCTGTGCTTCCTGCCATGGAACAGGCTACTCTGAAACTGTAAGCAAGCCCCAGTTAAATGCTTTCTTTTATAAGTGTTACTGTGGTCTTGGTGTCTCTTTACAGCAATAGAACAGTGACTAAGACAAATATATTTTTATGTCACTTTACCCCATTACCTCCCTCCTCTCAGCCCCTTCCATGACCCCGCCTTCCAGCTCCTTCTATAGCTTCTTCCCAAACTGATGAGACTTCTATTTTAAGTTTTACCTTCTTCTTTTCCAAAACAGTTTCACATTGGAAGTTGAAGAAGGTTTCCAGTGATTCCCCAGAAGGTTCATGGGAGTAAGCTTGCAGCTACCTGCCCAGGTGATACCTTTAAATAGAGACCTGACTTCAAGACACTGCTTCCCCAAGGGAAGTACTTGGCAGGTATGTGGTTGTAACATAGTCCATGAGCGTACACTGCTATAGCAGGTGGGACCAGTTGATTCAGCATACCTGGAACCAGCCAGGTAGACTCTGGTTAGCATCATACCTAGATAGAGTGGTGGAGTCTATTGTATACATCAAACAATTTGGATAACATGTTATTATGAGCCCCATGTCTCGTTGAAGGCTTTGAGGTGCTTTATTCTCATGAGGACACAGGAGCAAGTTATTGGGGTCAGTGTGTATTTAAAGGGGCATCCTAAAAATCCCTTCTGAAAATATGCCCCCAATAAGTCAAGGAGCTCCCATTATGATCCAAGATTCCACTACCTCTCAACAGGGTACCTTGCCATTTGAGAAAAATTTTTAATGAAGGTATGACATTTGGGGTGATAATGCTCTCCCTCAAACCATAGACAATCAAATAAAAACCCCAGTTCCAGGCATGGGAAACCTCCCTTTGTATTGTTGTTGATCAGAGTAGTTCAAAAGACTCCCAAAACAATATAGGCTGTTGCTGTTGCCTTGGGTCGCCTCCCAGTACTTGAAGAGACACCACACATTTTGGACTCAGAACTCAGAGGAACTGAGCTGGAACTGACTTGGAAACCTCCTTCTTGAGGATGGTTTCTCACAGTATTGGAAGGTTCTATGTAAGTTGCTAAAGAAGGGAAGCAATCAATAGTCCCACCTAGCTGTTATGCTTATGTACCACAGCAGTGACCTGCGCAGCCAACTATCCCTAAAGGTGCAATGCTGACACTTGTGTATTGCAAATAAGCAATAGCTGTCTAATTAGACTTATGATCCATTCTGTAGGAGGGATTTCATGCCTGGTAATGTAAATTTACCAACTACTCGCAACTGGTGAGGTCATAGGTACTATGGGAGGACGTACTATTGCCGCTTTCTTAAACCGATGCAATTCCTCTCTGCATTCTAAATACTTACTTGCTTAGGTAAGTGTAGGTAAGTCAGCCCTCATTAAAGACATCTTTGTTTCTCCTTTACAGTAGATGGAGAGTACTTCAGAGAGCTACAACTGGTCAAAATGCACAGAACAACTGAATTTAGGGGCTTCTAACCCCAACCGCTGGTACATCTGCAACACAACCCCTATGATTAAGGTTCATTTGAGATTCTTACACAGCCAAGGATGGATGGGTGAAGAAGGGGGAGATATGGTGTTTATTGGGGGAGGGGTATTTGTGAAGAGTGCTCTATGGGGTATTACTGTAGTTGTCCAAACAATGTCAAATATGTGAACACCATTGGTTAGTGAGGCATTTGTCTGAATTTGGTCAAGTGGGAGAAGATGGGGTTTTTTGTTGTTTTAATCATTTGGATGTACAGAAACTCTGTGATCTCGGTGAGATTTCCCCCAGAATGGTCCTCTCCTGGCAAGCAAGGATGCAGGGTCGAGGTCTTTCCCGTGCTCTTGATTGTAGTTTTTAAAACATGCAGGTAAACATAGAACATCTTTTGTTGCCACTTGAAATGCATACATTTGCAAATGCAATCAAGCAATGCAGCAATTATAATACCGAGTCTAACTTTCTAGCTATTCAGCGGAGAGATTCAGACAATCCTCATTGTGAATTTGACCCTTCCACATCTCCCACACCTCTTCTTTGCAGTCCCTGAAGGGCTATGCAGAGTATAGAGTGAGCATTGTGCTAGGAATTGTCTTTCTTTTTGTATCTTTTTAAATTGTATCTTTTTGTATCCTTTTAAATTAAATACTCCAGTTTGAATCAGTGGCAAGCCAACAGGCATAGGGTAATCCAACACACATAGGTACTTAAGTCCTCAAGAAATAAACCACCGATGGAAACTTGGAATTCGTTAAGCAGAATTTTATGGGCATATGAATATGTGCTCTTTGTGTAATATGAATAAGACACATCTATGCACATCTAAAGGGCCAAACTCTACACAGGATTGACTTGCACTATGGAAAAACACTCACCAGTGTGGAGAGGTTAATGAGACTCTCTGGCCCGAAGGCCGTGAGTTAAGTTTGAAATGAAAAAAAAAAAAAAAAAAAAAAAAAAAAAAAGAAGAAGAAGAAGAAGTTGAGAGGTGATTTGTGAAATCAGATGTTTTCCAGCTTAGTCTGACAGACCTATGTCAAGCTCCTCATAACTTCATAAATACAGAAAAGATGTAGACATAGTAGACTCTCTGGTTATACAGTACACACAAAATCGGTGATTTGTGCCCACTGAGCTGGAAGAATCAGAGCTGGAGGCCAGAGCTTGCTGGCACGCTCTTTCCTACTCTGTGTGGTCAGCAATGCAGTGAGCTGATGGAGGGACCTCTGGGAGCATCAAAGTCCACACAGGGATCAGAAGGCTAACTCCCAGCATACCTCTGACAGGAGAGGACCAGCTGCCAAAGACCCCCATAATTTCCACTGAGAGAAGACACTCTGTCACTGTGACAGAGAGAACATCTTAAGAAATTACATTGGCCCCAAAAATCTCTGTCCAAGTCTGAAGAGGGCTGAGGGATTTGAGCCAGTTTCTGGACTCTCTAGATGGATCTGAGCCAGGTCCTATTATCATTACCCCAGGAAAAGATGGGACACTCATATTCTTGGTCTAGGCCAGGATTTTTTAAAATAAAAATTAATGTTTCTGGTGTCTCTAATTTCCTATGAAAAATAAACCATTCCAGTTTCCTTTAGCCAGGCCAGGAAAAAGACTCCCCAAGGGCTTGAAACCTAGCTTAGCTGGTCACTATCCATCTGGCTTTGGTCAAGTTATTGAAACTTGCAGAAATTCATTTCTTTCCTCTTGAAAACTGGGTAAATAAAGCAAGTGCTTGCTCATTAAACAAGATGCAAGCAGAGCTGGGGTCCTCTGCTGTCTCGCGCATGCTCGTGCTCCATGCTTTGAGATGCTTCTGTGCTTCTGGTGATGCCGGCATCTTTTTTTCCCTTTCTCCTTTCTTTTGCTTTCTTCTTTTTAATCTCACCCTTCTTGAGTGGATCCATATCCCCATTCAGGAGACTTCCTTTGTCATCTCCTGCTCTAACCATGCTCCCCAAAGGGTCACTAGAGAGATTGTAGTAGGAGAGGAGGGTTATATACTGGCTGGTGTTGTGTGTCAACTAAACACAAGCTGGAGTTATCACAGAGAGAGGAGCCTCCTTTCAGGAAATGCCTCCATGAGATCCAGCTGTAAGGCATTTTCTCAATTAGTGATCAAGGGTGGGAGGGTCCATTGGTGGTGCCATCCCTGGGCTGGTAGTCTTGGGGTCTATAAGAAAGCAAGCTGAACAAGCCAGGGGAAGCAAGCCAGTAAGCAGCACCTCTACATGGCCCCTGTATCAGCTCTTGTCTCCAAGTTCCTGCCCTGTGTGAGTTCCTGTCCTGACTTCCTTTGATGATTAACACAATGTGGAAGTATAGGCTGAATAAACCCTTTCCTCCCCAACTTGCTTCTTGGTCATGATGTTTTGTACGGGAATAGAAACCCTGACTAAAACAGCTTAGGATACCCTAAACTCTCATCCAATGCTACACGGTGCTCTGAAACATGGCCTTTGTGTCTTAGCTCTTTTATCTGTTAATTAGAATAATAAAATATCATTGTTGGTGGGTAAATTAGCTAAAACAAATGTTCCTCAGATTACAGTGGAGTCAAGTTACATCAAACCTGTTACATCAAGTTATCAAGTCAAATGCATTTTAAGGCCAACAAGAGGCCATCAAGGGCTTGCCACTAAGTCTGATGTCCTGGGTTTGATTCTCAGGACTCATGGTAGACGGAGAAAACAAACTCCTATATGTTTTTTCTTCTAAGTTCTATAGATGCATGACCCAGTAGCCTCTGAAAAAAAAGTAATAAAAAGTCTTACATCCATTTTAGTCTATCAGATCCTTCAGCTTGGTCTAACCTGCTATACACAGGCTCCCAATACTCATGACTGTTGGTTAGGTATGGTGATATAGTGCAGGACTTTATATCATTAACTTATGAAGATGAAAAGTTCAACATCCTTGTGTAGGTTCTACTGAGTGTGCGCAAACTTTGAACCAGCGTAGAATGTAAAAACCTTACGTTGAGCCATTCAAAGTTGGGGACTGTGTGTATGTGTGAGATAGTCACAGCACGTTGAAGTTGGGGACCATCTGTTATAGCATGTTGGACCTGCAGGAGGGCCTCAGCACATTTCAGAGTTCATGTCTACTGTACTTCTAGTACCCATTTCAGGTTTAATGCATTGAAATACCCCTGGGATTCCTGCCATGTTTATGTCATTTAGTCATCAGCAAACATTCATAGAAAGGTTGTTACAAGCTAGACTGCGCCTGGGTTGGGGGTGCTGAGTAAGAAGTTTCTTATCACTTCAGTGCTGACATTCTTGGGAGAGGTCACCATCCCCATATCTCCCCCCAGCCTCCGGTCCTACACTCAGACTGGGCACATGGTCATCTTTCCTGTTGCATCTCCACCTGGCTTTTTCTCTCACGCTGGTCTAACCTCATTGGCCACCTTCTTCCTGGCTCTTGAGGAGGTTGGGGATGCTCCAGAGCAGACATGATTTTCATTCCCTTCTTGGAACGTTCTTTTCTAAGATCTTTGTATGGCTAGCTACTTAGCATCTGTGGCTTGATCCCAGCCTTGAGCATTCCCTGGCCTGCCTGCCTTGGCCACTCACAGTCTTCTTCAGGCCCTTTTATCTACTTTGTTTCTAAGCCTAAGTCACTTATGCTCTGCATCATTATCATTTGCTTTTATGAAGCCTCAGAAGGACAGGACCTTGCCTGTCTCCTGTATGGATCTAACCTCTGACTCAGAGCAAGGCCTGGCCTTGAAATTACTCAAGAGTTCTTACAGAAGGTGGGATGGCTGCCTAGGTGGTAATCCTTCCCCCTGCATGAAGCCAATGTACTATATACACATAGATCAGGTCAGATCTTAAGGAAGTATCTGAATTTAGACTCTCGTGGGATAACATACACAATTATTACTTATGCTTGTCTTGAGAAATTGTTAACACATTTTAAAGGAGAGTTTAAAACATCACAATTAAAAATTACATACTGTTCAAGCTCATTCTTCCCCTGCTACTTACCAACAGGGTCATGCTCCGTGCAAATCAGCAAAATAAAAGTCCTAACACTGCTGGGTCTCTGCCTTTGCCTTCTGCTCCTACAATGTCAGACATCAGACATGAGGGTTGGTGCCCCAACCTTCACTCATTCTTTAAGAACAGATCAGGGGGAAATTGCTATGGCATCCCCAGAACAAATTATAGGTAAAATGTAAACATGAATTGTCTGAGGCAGGACAGAGAGGGAGACACATAGAAGGAAATATTTTAAATATTAATATTCAGCAAAACCTGATAAAAATAGAGGCTGCATTGATAACTGGAGCAGAACTTGAAAATCCTTGTGAGATCAGAATCACTGTCTTAATTTTAACATACTGTCAATGATACGTGCCCTGATCCAAAGCATGTAGCCCAGTCAGGGGGGTTGTAAACATCTGATGTATCAAACTATAGAAGTATTTGGATCTTTTATCAAAGGCATGGCCGCCTATTGACCTTGCTTGTAGCTTGAGAATATTTACCTTCTAAGAGCATGCCCAGGGGAAATATTCCACCAAGAGATGGTCAGTAAACACTAGGGGTTAAACTACCAGCCACAGAGAAAGACTTCTTTATGTAAGCACATTGATCTGGTCCACTCAGACGCCCTTATGGTGGGGAACCAGAAGAGGCGTTTAGAAACAAAGTGGGTTGTTCTGGGTCCACCCAGCTCACCTCCTATTTGCCTCGTTCTTTTCCCAGCCACGCAGTTAAAATCAGTTACCTGCATCAGCTACGTTGCCACAAAGCCCTGGTGCTACTCATGCATTTAGAAAGCTGTAGCATACTGGCTTTATTAATTAGAGTGCCTGTCCATCGGAACGGTTTCCTCCATTCATAATTCATTGACATCCTTGCTAAGTAAACATTGGGGGTATTCACTCATCCCAAGGAATTATCGAAAAGAAGCTATATCCATCATAAGGATTCATAAACTGGGAGACTGGGGCATAAAAAATTCTAATTGAAAGAACACTACTTTGAATAGCAAATGCCTCCCTTCTCATTCTAAGCCTTAAGTGCTTACCCACACTGAAAGTGGAACACTGGCTGAGATGAAGCAATGGAATACAGCAGGCAGCTCACTGTGTGCAAATAGCACCATAGAATGCTAAGAAAGGGTTCTTTGCCCCACTGGCAGTGGGCAGGGGTCAAGGCAAAGGGTGGGTGAAAAAGAGCCTATGATGTGAGCCTTCCTTCCTGCATTAAGGTGGGTCTGTGGCATCATGGCAGGCTCATACCACTTGGATGCATAGCAGCCACGCTGTGGTTTGATATTCGATGAAAGTCACACCAGGAACTCTCATTATCAAGTGTCAGAGACCAGAGGTGCTCAGCAGGATACTTTTGTCTCAATCCCCCCTCTTAGACCCTCTAGGGAAATCTTGCCCACAGTGTATGTATGCCACTCCCAGCAATCTGATTTTGAAGGCAAAGTCATGAGGATTTCTTCTCCTGTTGCACCCACTCCTGAATTGAATAAATCATGCATAGCAACAGGCAGTCTATGCCTGCTTGGCTCTGGTGACAGTGGGTCTCTCAGAGTTGGCAAGTCTGGTTCTTCAAGCAAAGCCTTTGATGACTTTTGCTCTCAGACCTCTAATTCCACTGTTGGAAAATGGCTTTCCTCTTTCTGATGACTCTCAAGACTATTACTGGTCTTTATGTTGGGCTACATACAAGTATCTGTCTCACAATGAGAGCAGCAAGTGTTGCTCAAAGCACATCAGTGTCTCATTCATGTGTGATGCCCTCTGGCTTCTCTGTTTATTCACTGGACACAACATATTTAACCCTTGATATACTCACAGAGTCTAGTCAACATTACTCTAGACATTCCTGGTGATGGGGTGTGTGACACAAGGAATCAGACATTCTACGTTCTTCAAAAATAATATAAGCAGGTGTCGTAGATCACATTTGTAAGCATAGTGCTTGGCTCTCTGTGGTAGGATGATCATAAAAGGATTAGGCTGGGCTGTAGAGCAAGAGCCTATCTCAAAAACCAAACCAACCAACTAACAACCAACCAAACAGAAAATAACGTCTAGATTCCACGTGGCTCCCATCAATACCTACCCTTGCTGCCTCACACAGCAGCTGTTGTCTGTTTGATTTCCTCATCTTAAACTGCAAAGCAACTGCTGTCTGCCAGATACCTCTAAGAATTAATGAAAAGTACTTTTTTGGCATTTGGTGCTTGTGTGTGCATGTGTGTGTGTGTGTGGTGTGTGTGTGTGTGTGTGTGTGTGTGTGTGTGTGTGTGTGCAATCTTAAATGTTAAATGGGTTTTTTTTTTTTTTTTTTTTTTTTGCTTGTTTAAAAAGATCTACAATTGAAAACCTCACTTCTTGGAAATTCTTCAGCTGTTTCCCTTCACAGTGAATTTCTGTCGCCATTAATATTAGTTAAGAGTGGACTATTGCATGTGTGGCTCTGTGTGGGACAGGAGTGATGCTCATCTGAATAAGCAAACAGTAAGTCTTTGTTGTAACACGAAGCATTACACAACTACTCCACCCTTAGGTTCATTCTATGGAAACTGAAGAGCGAACCTGTCTCAAATCCCACCAGCTATCAGAACCCCACAAGGCTTCTTCCAGAGCAATGGTCATATTGCCAACTCTTTCCAGGAAAGCATGTTTCTGAGAGGAAAGGGCTGTCCATGTGCACAGTATGGCTTGCTGTTTGTATAATAAGTCCCTTCAAGGTGTCAAGTGTATGACTCAAAGAAATGTAAGTGACCTAAAGCCACTTTAGCTTACGTGCATTTATTCTGAGGGAAACTTGCAATCACATAAATCTTATTCTGTTGTTGAAGCCCTGAGAGTAGGGTGGACTATTCTGAAGAAGTACAAAGAAATGGCTGTGTAATTCAGAAGTTGACACTAAGTTCAAGGTAGAGTCCCAGTTTTTCTCTCTTAAAACTATTCTTTGACAAGAATTGTTTATACAACGCTCAGGGAAGGAGCCGCCTGTTTCGCCCACGCCTTTCCCTTCCTTTCATTTTCCTTCTGTTTCACAAGTACGTACTCTACTCATTTGCTCACATCCATATATTTATTCAGTGAACATTTATTAAGCACCTACTGGATGCTGTGCCTTGGACTAGGTGTTAGGCATGCTACCCATCATTCTCATCACTGAACTGATATTAGGGACTGAGGACAGTGTGCATCTTTTCTGTGTCTCTCTCTTGTCCTCACCTACACATAGATGGTGACGTATATTTATGTGTTGTATCTGCATATCCACAGTCCAGGAGATAACTACAACCATTATAGAAGGTAGTCATAAGCATAAAGTCTGGTGTGCAAGTGATAACACTTCACTTTAACACAGGGTATGTTTTGAGGGATCCAAGACCATGATGGAGCCAGGCTCTGAACCAGACACAGGGTGAAATTCCACAGCTCTCTGTGTGGTGGGATGGTGGTCGCTGAGGAAACACTAAGTGGATGGACTGCACTTCCTTCAGCCTCCTCTTCTGTGACGACAGGCAACCAAACCTTCCACTTTCTACCCTCCCTGGCTGCTTCCTGAAGTTGTGGGGTCTGTTCTGGCCAATGACTTTGATCAGAAAGCCTCTGAATAACATTTCCTCTCCTTAAGGTACGTTTACAAAAGGGTATCCACCCCTGTCTTCTAATATCATTCAAGAATAGTGAGAGGATTCCCTGCCAGCCAGCGTGTGATGGTGATGGGTAAAAAAAACCAAGACTTCCAGGGATGGGAGAGGAAAGTAGCTGGTTTTCTCATAATATGTGTGCCCAGGTAACTCTGAGAAATCATAAGTGCTAAATCTCTTTTTGTTTTTTTAATATGTAGGTTTTTAAAAAATAAGTATGAGGAAGTACATGTATGTCTGTGTGCCATGTGCATGCCTGGTGCCTTCAACAGCCAGAGAGTAGATTAGATCCCCTAGAACTGGAGTCAGTCACAGAGAGTTGGGAGCTGCCATGTGGGTGGTGGGACTTGGGCCCAGGTTCTATGGAAGAACATCCAGTGCTCTTAGCAACTGAGGCATCGCCCTAGCCTCCACATCTGTATTGAAGTGAAAATCATAACTTATTTGGATGTTGGAATAGTTTGAATAGTATTATTGTCCAAAATGACTACAAGTGTGAAAGAAGACAGGAGAGGACAATGCACTGTGGACCTTTTGCTGGGTATGGTGATTACTTTTATATGTTAAGGTGACTGGGTGGTGGTGTTCTCACGTATTTGGTTAGGTACTACTCCCAAGCATGTCTGAAATGGTATGTAGAAATGAGAGGGGCACTGGTCAGGTTGACTGAGGGTAGAACGTGCTCTTTATTGATAGGCCCTTGGGAGGCAGAGTGAGGTAGATCTCCCTGAGTTCCAGGCCAGCCAGGGATATATAATGGGACTTTGTCTCAGAAAGGAAGCCGAGGAGGGGTGCATGTGCTTTCGTTGGGCAACCCCATGCAACGAAAGGCTGAACAAAGGGACCTTTTCTCTCTGACAGTCTTTAAGGTGAGGGTGCCAATGAGTCTGAGGCTTCAGACTCAGATGTGGACTTGGGCTGGAACTCATACTATCAGTTCTCATGCCTTGGGCGTAGCCCCCAGAGTTGTATGTCAATAACATGTGTGTTATATACACCTATATGCAATCTGTATATCTACACATAACACTTGTATATGTTGTGTTTACCGTATTCATTCTGTTCTTCAGAGAAATCAGGATGATGGCCATAGTATTCATATATGACTTCTAATAATGTTTATCAATGACTTACCTACATTATTTCAAGGACTATTAAACTTTTTTTTGTCTATTTCTTTGAATAAACAGCCAAGAAACTGCTTGGATGTGACCATGTAACTCACAGAGGCTGATCATGGGGTACAGTCCTGATTATCCTTTGTTGTCTTGGGAGTCTGGTGGAAAGAATGAGTCTCCAATCTTATTTTGCTTGACAAATTAGACTCACTGGAATAGGACTACTTATCTTGGACTAGTTTTCAAGGTTATTGTACCTGAGTAACTTTTGGGTCACTTAAATTAATGATGTGGTAGGGAGATGAGACCTGGAGGCAAACATCAAAATAGCTCAAAATGTCCACACTTTAATTACTTCTGACAAACCACATATTTTAGAATTGTCTAGTTCAAGAAAGTGTGGTCAAAGACATGAAAAATTGAAAATATATTTTCATTTTTGCGATGATGAAGCAGCATTGCATTTTTCCAAAGCTCTGCCGTTAGCTGGCTTTTCAAAATTTATCGGCGTGGTTTCCCAGTCAGTCCCAACTTTATTAAATATTTATTTCCTGCCAAGGAAAAACAACCTGAAAGTGAGATATACTAATATTCAAGAGCAGAGTGACTATCGGGGAAGGGATGTTCACTCCACCAAGGACGATATTTCTCCATCCCCCCCCCCACATTTTCTTTTCTCATAGATATAGTTTCTATTAGAAAATTACAAGTGCATTCTTATTTATTAGGGCTAGGTGCTGGGGCATTCATATACCTTTGAGTTACGGAAGGATTTAAGTGTCAAATTTAACAATATGCCATCAAATAAAGAGAAGACAGATGTGATTCTGGTAAAAGAAAAGATTAAATCACATAATTTAGCTGCAATGGGTGAATAAGTTTTAGGGAAGAATAATGTCCAATTTCTTAGAATCAATGAAGGTTTTATTTGTCAAAAATTATCACCACCCGCATTGACTTTCAGAAAGCAGCAAACCAGAAGGGGTTATTTTATGCTATTCTTAGTAGTTTTCAAACCAAAAGATTGATATATTTAATTAACAAATAACCCAGTATTCTGTCCTATCTCATGTAAAACTCTTTAATTGGTGCTATTAATAGAATCATACTTCTTCAGTGCTTTGTGTTGCTTCTGAGTTGATGTTTATCGCCTCACTGGTGCTTGGGGCCATTTATACGCTTGTGAAAATGTGTTTTATGCTGCAATCGATCTTGCATATGGTGAGGGTTTTCAGACTTGCGCATTGAGTCTCTGGACATCGTTTTCCCATGAAAACCCCCATGTGGACCTGTGCATTGCATCTGGAATGTCTGTGTGGTCTTTGCTTATCTGGGTTTCTGGCGGTTTAGAAACACATGTGAGAAATTAGGTTAATTTAACAATATATTGAGAAAAATATCCTCAAATAATTACCCAATAGCAACAGCTATGAAATAGTCCAACATGGGTAGAATTAGGCAGATCTCCTTCCCTTGTTTTACCTCTCCCTCTGCTCATCCCAGCCTCCTCTCCCTGATCTGAATGCCTGTGGTGGAAGCCAATTGATGAGAGCCCTGAGCAGTTCTTGGTAAGGATAGGGTCTCTGTGTTAGGTATGCACTGCTTTGGGAGATATTTTTCAAAACTTACGGTTGTGAAAAAGAAAGCCGATAATGTTCTAATTAGGAAAACGATTGAGAACCCTTGATTTAGTGTTCTGTGTGACAAGGCCCTGAGGCTGTCAATGTCTGGTTCCCAACTTCTCAACATTTGCACCATGCCCCATCCCTGGATACAAAGGGGGAAATCTAGCCATTCAGATTTATTGAAATTCATTAAAATGTCCAGGCTTGTTTACTGTGTATTGAACAGAAGAGAATCCTTAGTGATTTTTAACACATATAATTTAGTCAAACTAGTTAATTCTGTGAGAAACAGAGGAGAGAGATGTGATGCTTAGCATCTGTGAGACCATGGGCGGGAGAGTGCCTTGGGCTTCCTTCTGTGATCAAAGAATAGTCTGGTGGCTGGTAGTTACGCCCCACAGAGAGCAAGAGTCCCCCGAGAAGGTGTCCACCTTGCTTAAGTTCATTGTATGGGGCCCATGACATCATGACCCTACAGATTACAGGTAAGCCAAGCCCTTCAGAAACCAACCATTAACAGTTAACTCAGGTGAGAATCATTGAAGTCCAGGTGACAGACATCCTAGGGAAAAGAACATGTCAGGCAAAACTGAGACAAGCAGGGGGTGAAGAAGATATGAAGGTGAACTATTTATAGATTACCAGAGATGCAACCAGAATAGTAATGTACAGGAGGAGATTCTATGAGCCAAAGATGGGAGGTCTGTAGTACTCTCAAGCTCATGGGCTGGAGAGATGACTCAGTGACTAACAGCCCTTGTGGTGCTGTCTTCAGGATTGGAGTTCGGATACCAGGACACACCTCAGAAGCTGGGCATCCAGAGACAGGAAGATTGCTGTGGTTTGTTGACTTTCAGCCTAGTTGAGGCAAACATGAACCTCAGGTTGAGGAGGAGATGCTGCCTTACAAGTAATAGGCTGAGTCCTGTGAGATGGCTCAGCAGGTAAAGGTGCTTGTTCTGAGTTTGCTTCCTATATCCCACATGATGGAGAAGTAACTCCTGCAGGTTGTCCTCTGATATATATGTCCTGTGAGACAGACAGACAGACAGACAGACACAGAGAGAGAAAAATAAAACAAGAACAGGCTAAGGATAATGGAGGAGGACACTGCCTTACACTGGTACATAGGCACTTGATCCCACACACATGTGTAGACACAAGTACACACACACACACACACACACACACACACACACACACACATACATAAATAAACTAACCAATAAAGTATGTAAAAACATGCAAATCAGGAAATGGTAATGTACACAATGCATTCAGCCTTCAAATGAGAGAAATAATACTTACCACATTTAAATAACTCAATTTGAGGACTTGGAGATTTGCTAAGTTTGTAATTTGGGAAAATTATTTATGCTCTTAAAATTTTGCTTTGATTCATGCTCCTAAGGCTCGTAGAGGTGGATTGCATTTTGAAATTATAAGCATTTTGATCTTAGGAAAGCATCTCTCTCCCTTAATAGAGCTTGGAGTACCAAGTTGTTCCTTGGTCTCTTTATTGATCTAGCCCCTTCAACACTTCCTTCTAAGTAGGCTGATAAATACCAAGCTTCCAGGCAGGGAACCTGGAGTCCTCACCTTGTCTCCCTCCAGGTTCCTTCCAGGGAGGTGCAGGCTAATGGGCAGCCATGCACTGTCCTCTCTATACTACCTGTGCCCTGAGGTCATGATCACCAACACCCAGGTGTTGTGTCCTTCTGGAACCAGGATGAGAGACAAATCTGTATGGACACACCTGCTGGGATTTCTACATGCTCTGTAGGGGTGGTTTGTCTCTTTCCTAAATGCCCTGTCACAGCAAGGACCAGCTAGTCTCCTCTGTACCTTTTTCATGGAGGCTGTGAAGGATGAAGAGTGCTGTTCTTGGTAATTCATCCTTTGGGGACCTTCTAGAAGGAGCCCTGTTGCCACATCCTCCGGAAGTTATGACTGCTTTCTTCCTTTCGAAGATGGCTGAGATGCAGCCACGGGCAGTCTGTCCCTATTAACCTATTAGGTTTGCGCTGTACTGCCGGGATTTCAGAGGCATAACAGTGGAATCACGTGACTACAAGAAGCCACTGTTGACACCTACCTTCTGGGCAATATGATGCCCTGTTGGAATTACTGGGGTTACCACTGTGAGATAATGATGCACCCGATGAAGGTGACTCTCTGCTCAGAGGCCAGGAATCAGGGCGTTAGAAATAGAGTCGAACCTGTAAATGACTGAGCAGTTTACAAATGGATGGTACATCTGACAACACAGTCACTGAGTTCATATCAAGAAAAGCTCTGAAACTGTGTCTGACCTCCGTGACAGGCCTGAGATTGAAGATCGGAAGCGCCTCCATGCCAAACTTTCACACCCAGAGCGCAGCATGCTGGGAAGAAAGACAAAGGACTGCGTTATCGTTATCAGCAGTGAGGGGAGCTGGTGCTCTGTTGGCCTCCTCACCACACTGATAAAGCCTCTCTGCTTCAGGGAATCGAGTTCCATCTGAAAACCCACTCAGTACCTCTGGTTTGGATGTAGAATACTTGCAAAAGCCCAAAGCTGCAGCTTGGATCTGTTTCTTCACGAGTGTTTAGGAGAATAAAGACTTTATGTCTAATAAATTGCTAAAATGTATTTAATTCTGGTCCTACACATTGCTGCGACTGTCGAGGGATGACATGTAATGAGGGTACCAGGGACAGGTTTTGAAGGACCGTGCTGTAGAGAGCGTGAGTGTTTGATGAGAGACTCTGAAAGCCAAGGGGGATTTGGAATCAGGGACTACTGGGATGTGCCGCCAGGAAATGTTTTGAAGTGAGGGTACTGCTCCAGATGTTATGGATATTTATGGGCCTCCCGGCTTCTACACATGAAAGATGCAGCCACCCTCCCCACAAAGGTTATTGAAATCAGAAATAACTCCAGATAGTGCCAAGGGTCCCTTTGGGAAGAAAATAACCCCAGTGATGAACCCCTGATCTAACAACAGTAGTAAGAAACCCGTGGGGAATGGTTACCAAAGGCGAGGTATGATGGGAATTTTCAAAAAAATTAATCTGTCACCTGCGGCAGGATGGATTATTTATTTATACTCTACGAGCCAGCCATATGATCATAAAATGTTTTAAATGGATACTTTAAAAGAAACATCGGGAAGATGTCAGGTGGGAAGTGGTTTTATGCTTTTTGTTTATTGAAAAACACTTACCAACAACTCAATAAGGGGCAGTCGGCAGTGATAGTGGAGTTCTCCACCTGCCTGGGAGGTCGTGAGGCGAGCAACCTCAATGAATTAGTAGGCAGCCGCCTTGTCTCCTTCTGGATTCTTAAGCCAGGTTGCTGGGTGGTGCTTTCCTGTTGACTAATTCTGTGGATTTATATGGGGAGCGGGTGGCACTGTGTCTCAGGGACCACATTGAGAACAGTGGCAATAGAGAAAATAATGAAGATGTCATCAGTAGGTGCATGGGGCATGCCAGCTGCATGAGGGTATGTGCTGTTCATTTACATGAGGGGAGGGGAGCCTCGGGTCAAGAGAAGATGGTTCCAGGTTGAGCCCTAGAACTGAGAGCCAATTTGCCACATTAAAAGTTAAGTTTGTTTGTTTTTTCCGTACCAGAGATATATTCAGACTGCAAGGACACTTTTTGCACACACTTGAGGTTCTGAGTGTAGATATCACTACCCGTGTGAAAATGTTAGGCATAGCCATATAAACCTGAAATCCTGGCATTTGGACTGGGGACATTGAAGATTAAGAATGGTGCTGGGGTTGATGGATAGCCAGCCAGGCTAAAATATGGTGATGGGAGAGGGAGAGGAAGAGAGAGAGAAAGGGAGAAGGAGAGGGAGAGGGAGAGGGAGAGGGAGAGGGAGAGGGAGAGGGAGAGGGAGAGGGAGAGGGGAAGATGCAGAGGGAGAAGGGGAGAGAGAGGGTCAGGGAGAGGGGGAGAGGGAGGGAGAAAGCAAGCTAGTAGGACATCCTCACTTGATTTCTGTGTATGCATGGACACACACACACACACACACACACACACACACAACCACACAGTACTTTTGGTTCCCTGTCTGACTTATTTCTTTTAGTTTACTGTCTTCATAACCACTGACATTGTTGCAAATTGTACTATTTAAGGCTGAGTAGTGTTCTATTATGTCACATTATATCCTAATATGATATCTTTATTAATTATTTGAGAATTTCGCCTGTGAATCATATTCTTGAGGGCAATGGCCTTGTCATGCACAGAAGATGCTATGCAGCTCCAGTCCCCCCTAATCTTTAGCTCATATGTCTTCCTGCCTCCTCTTCCTCAGCAGTCCCTGTTCTTGGAGAAGGGTACAATACATGTGTCCCATTTGTGACCAAGTAGTCCCTTTCTCTCTGCACTTAGAGCAGCTGTGAGTTTCTGCTGTGCTCACTGTCTGCTCCCCCAAAGAATCTTCTCTGATGAGCAGGTACCTGTTCATTTGCCAGTTCATTTGCATGTTTTTAAAAAACTAACCTAAGATCAGACCAGATTATTTTATTCTCAACTCCAGTTTAATACCTAGCCCAATGAGGGTGTCATCCCACATGGAAAACACCAGACATACTTTGGTCATTTTTTAAACCTCATTATCTAGTGTCTGTGCCCAGTACCTTATAGTCAGTTTACAGGCCACCATTGCTAGCAGTCTGTCATGGCTCTCTAAGAGCACATTGATGCTTCTTCCTTGCTCCTGCATCTGCTGATAATATAAGGTAATGTCCCATATCCCAGGAAGACCCAGCTTTGATATGCAGTCTTTACAACTGACTTTGGTGACAGCTTCATCTAATAACCTCTGCAAGATAGATGCCGAGCAGTCTAATGGGCCGTAAGTGTGTGACCAAAACTATGCGGCTTAGGACATAATTCTGGCATTATTAAGGTCAACTTGGTTATGTTTGGTGAGATATTATATAATTTGCTAACATTATTTGGGTGGTTAAATTCTAAAAATAAAATTCTATGGATTTGATCCAGCCCTGTCAAAAATCCTAATCAGAGTTGCATCTATCTTTAAAGTAGTTTAAAATGAATCCATCTTTCACACCCTGTTGCAGGGCGCCTCTCTGTATGTTCAGTTAGGTGTTTCTGACCCTGGGAGATTACAAATAAAATGCTCCATCTCTGAAATGTTTTTCTGGGGCGGGGGTGGGGGGGAACACGCTAACGATGGCAAAACTTAGTATCCTGTTCCCACCTCAGTTACACGATCTCCATGGACGCATGCTTGATTGAGCTAGTTCCTCCTTTAGTTTCTTCCAGGTGCTTGCAGGTCTCCAGAGGGCATACTCTGGGCATGTTGGTTGGGAACCTGAACAGTACTAAGCAACATCTGAAACTATCCTGCCAATGGACAGGCAGCCTGTGGTCCTCTTGGGAGTTGCTTCTCACGTGGTCCACAGGCTTTCCAGAGAGCTATGCAGGATCCTGGAGATCTCTTCACTCAATCTCTGGGGTGCACATTCATTTCCCATTCCTGAGCAGGAGTCCTAACTCCATCCTCAGATTCATTGTGTTTCTTAATTCAAAAGTGAAGTACCCCCAGTCAATCTATCGGAGTGGCTTTCTTTTTTATGAGAATATTAAAATCCCCACATTTTGAAAACTGCGAGAATTTCGTCCTAACATCTCCCCACACCTTGTGCTTTCTAACTCAACAGTGGAAACATTTCCCCCAGATTGCTGATGATATTGTTCTCGCAAGTGTTCTGTAACTCCTCAAAATGCACTTCTTTTAGACAAATCCCACAAAAGCTCTCTATCGGGTGCGTTGTGAAACGGTGTGGGGAAAACCTTGAGAGAACAAAGACCTTTTCTAGCTCAGTGCTTCATTAAACAGACTGAAGGGCAAGGCCTCCGGAGGTCAGGTTATCACAATGAAAACTGCAGCCTCAGGAACCCACTGCAGCTAAAGACCCCTTGGTGCCTGTGTAAGGACGATAAAAAAGAACAAACGCTGTGGCCCAGCCGGAGAGGAAGCCTTGACCCTGCCAGGCTTGGCCAGAAGCAGATTTGAGAAAGGGGAACGAGAGGGGACGTTTACTTCCGTGTTACTGCACGTGGGGGGCGGGACGCTGGGGTCAGATGTTGTTCTGTGATCTTTGCAGAATGGACCCAATCCTCTCCCACCACCACCACGCAGACGCCACGCAGCTCCCAGGAAAGATGTAAGGCCTTTGAAGATACTGCCTTCGTGCTTGTTATTAATAAAATAAACTGCAAGGTGACCAAATGACAGAATAATATCTAGTGGTAATAAATCCCTCTCAATAAATTCATTTTGACAAATGTTATAAGAAATCTACTGTGCCAAGCAGCACAGTAAAAGAAAGACCAGGAGAAAAAAAAATTACCATTCACCTTTGCAGGGAGACAGTTTGCTAAGTTAGCATAAATCACAAAATCTTTTGATCTCTCCTTAAGAAGATGGAAAGAGTGGATTAAAAATATGTGCAGAGAGTCAGGAGTTCCAGGCAGAAAGACTGTGAAATATTAGAGTCACATAGCAATAAATAGCAATACCTAGGAACCGTTTGAGAGACTGCTATGCGGCTCAGCTTTCCCAGACTCGCTAGCAAACAAACTGATGCCAGGAAAGTGGCCTAAATATATAATAAAAATATAATAAGTAATGATTTTTCTTGCTGTTTATCATCAATTTGACAGTTGAAAAGTCAAATCTTTTCTGACTTCGTTTACATAACGATCAGAGCTGGGCTGGAGAGTCCCATTGCTAGCAGTGTAGGCAGGAGCCAGCTCATTCCCAGGCCCTGTTTGTCTCAATGACACCTGCTCTCAGGACAGAATACTGAATTTGAGATTCCTACTCATTGGAAAGAAAGTGATGGTTCAGTCCACCACAATAAAATCTAAATTTTATTATTTTTTTCTGATGGGAAAGGGGTTACAATATAGGTGATATTTAGATTGAAATCTAAGGAAATAAAAGCGTTATTTGTTTGTATGCCCCCTTAAAGAGTAGATATCATCCTGAAGGCATCCTATGAATGCTAAACCACAGCATACCCTCCAAAATGCATCCAATTCCTTCATTTCTGAAGCTCTCATCCCTCCAGATTGCCTCTCTTCAGCTGCTCTGTGGAGCTGAGAGCAAATTGAACTGAAATGGAAATCTTACTAGGCGTAATTTTCTCCACCCTCACAAAGGAGAATTCTCAGGCAGAATCTGATGAACAGATCTCACGGCTCCTGCAGCGGCTAGATAAGCTTAGAACTGGTTCCCTCACAGCCAGAAGTAGGGAGAGTCAAGCCTCAGCCTGTATCAGAGCACACATCCCCTGTTTACACGCTCTTCTGCATCCTTCAATCCAATGCCTGCAGATGTCATCGCCGTGAAGGTCTAAGAGTAAACCTGAATCCTCAGTGTCATTGGCCCCCATGTCTCACACTGGTCCTTAACATGCCTTCACTGACTGGAGCCTCTTTGGGATGCTAAGTGAACAGAAACATTGCCATTTTGCCACTGGAACCTATGGGAACTCCTTGTGCTGACCTCCCCAGATTTTCAGTTAGCATATCCTTGACCCCGGCTGCTCAGAAATCCACAGCACTTAGGCTCATCCAGACCACAACAGCTTCTCCAGAGTTCTACCATGTTGGTCACTTTCTGTATACCTGCCATTCTGCACAGGGTTGAGTAGGTAATGGTGGACATGATGCTGACAGCTGGAGCACAAAGAAAAACAAGGTTACAATGAGACTACTGACCAGTGCTGTGCTTGATTCAGGACTAGAGAAGAAGAAGTAACCATTATTGACCCGTGTTGGTGGAATAGGCTGCCATTTTGAAACTTCATTTGGCTTGCAGCCATGTGGGTCTCATGGGGAAGGGCTGTAATCTGATCTCTCTCCCTCCCCTTGTGTGTTGTTACTGAAACCATCAACCCCAATGCGTTTAATTCGGTTTACTGTACTCAGTGACAAGAGTCAATCAATCACTCCACAGATGATTTATGTCTGACTTCAGCAAAACCCTAATCTTGAAATAAGATAGGGAATACACACAGGGTTTCTCTCCTGGACTTTTACTCCCACCCCACCCCCACTTGGGCCAATATCTGATTATCATCTATTCTGCCCTGAGTTATTTGCAGCTGAAGACACACAGGCTACTAGTTATTTCCAAGTTTTACTGTGTACATATAATTTTTATATTTCATTAACAAAACCACTTGTAGAGCGCTCTCTCTCTCTCTCTCTCTCTCTTTCTCTCATGAACACACACACACACACACACACACACACACACACACACACAGAGCCAGAACGAAAGTATGTAAGATGTTTGATTAAATACAATATGACATTTGACAGAATCCACCTTACAACCTGCAGCACTCGGGTCTGCTGTGGCAGCTTCCCCACCACTAAAACACGGCTCATGTCCTGCGTGTTCTTCATCACTGAAATGAACAAATCCCTTGCAGTACGGATCTAGGCCTTCCACCTTATTAATGATTTTTATGGCATGGAGGAGCCACTGCTAGTAGCTGCTCCGTATGGATGGCCATGAGGTGATAAACAAGTATCCTCTGAGGTTGTACACATGCAGATCCATGCCACTCTCACTATTACGTGCAGATAAATGTAAGCACGTGCAGAGATGGGGTTGCCAGGACTCTCGCAGACGACTGCATGATCCCATCCAACAGCACCCACTACTTGAGAGCCATAAAGGCTACATCTCCCCTCTTTGCCCTCTCATGGCTATCTCTGAGTAGCATACAATTGTTAATTTTTTTCCTACCTCCTCGTCACTATATCACATGCTGTTTATAACATCTATTTATTCAGGTACGAAACCTTTGCCTGGAATTAGACTGCTCTGCTGCCTTGATCTCTCCTCAGCTCACCATTGCTTCACAAGGCCCCTGCTCAATTCCTAAGAAACATTTCCTTCTCCCAGAAGCCACCCTGGCTCTGTGAGTAGAATTGTATCTGTGAGCTCTCTATGGTGCTAGGGGGTGCTGTGGAAACAGCTGGGGAGAGGATGAAATATTGAGTGGTATTGTAAAGAAACAAGCAGTTTTGCAAACAATATCTGGGGCTGTTTCTGGGTTTTAAATTCTAGCAAATGTGCAAGCACTTAGGTAGCTGCTGGGCACCCAGCAGAGCTGGAGCTGTGCTCTGGGAGAGGGGTCCATGATTTTTTATTCATTATAAAGACAAAAGTAGGGTCTTTGAGGCAGGTGTGGATGCACCCCTGTGCATAATGCCCATGGCATGGCACAGGTGCTCATCGGCTGCTCTCTGACTCAATGACTTACAACCCCTCTGCTCAGTTGGCAGGAATCTCCTGCGCTCCCTCTGATACCTAAGCGTCCTGTGACAATGGTAAACTTAGGGTGTCTTCCTGGTCTTCTTCCAGAAGGTACAACCTAATTCCTAACACCCACCCACACTTAATATGTATCACAACGCACACATATTATGTGTTCCCTCCAATGGACGAAATATTGTCTTTGTTAGGGTTACTATTGCTATGATGAAACTCCATAACAAAAAGCAATTTGGGGAGGAAAGGGTTTTTTTTGGCTTACATTTCCAAATCACTGTTCATCATCTAAGGAAGTCAGGAAAGGAACTCAAACAGGGCAGGAATCTGGAGAGCAGGAGCTAAGGCAGAGGCCATGGAGGGGTACTATTTACAGGCTTGCTCATCATGGCTTGCTCAGCCTGCTTTCTTATAGAACTTAGGACCACAAGCCCAGGGGTAGCCCCACCTACAGTGGGCTGGGACCTCCACATCAGTCACTAATTAAGAAAATGTCCGCCGGGCGGTGGTGGCGCACGCCTTTAATCCCAGCACTTGGGAGGCAGAGGCAGGCGGATTTCTGAGTTCGAGGCCAGCCTGGTCTACAGAGTGAGTTCCAGGACAGCCAGAGCTACACAGAGAAACCCTGTCTCAGAAAAAAACAAACAAACAAACAAAAAAAAAAAACAAAAAAAAAACAAAAAAAGAAAGAAAAAAAAAGAAAAAAGAAAATGTACTATAGCTGGATCTTATGGAAGCTTTTTTTTTTCAGTTGAGGTTACCTCCTTTCAGACGACTCTACCTTGTCTCAAGTGGACAACAAATCATCCAATTCACATACGTAGAATAGGTAACACAAACATAATAGGTGGAAAGACTAACTCAGCTATTGTTTGCATAAAATCCAAATATACATAACCTTTTAGCACTCGGTGATATTTCTGCAGAACTTCAGGCAGGTTGGTTTGGAGAGACCCAGTCTCTCAGATTTTCCAGAAACCCCAGTACAATGTGGAGGGCTTTAGAAATTTATAGCACAGAGATCACAAAAGACCTAGTGTTCTGATACACAAATTAGACAGTTCAGTTCCTGAACTCTTTTGTCCTAAATAGAAAAAATGCTTTGAAATATTTCATTTTAGATTCTGAAGCTATTTAATGATGCAGAAGCTTCTACTTGGAAGGCTGCCAGCGCTAGACAGCGTTCTAACCCCTCTATTCTACTTAAGCTGTTAAAACTGAAGATGTTTGTTGAGCAAGCCAATGCATCAAAAATGATTTATTTGGTTTGTTGGGAGATATAATTGACTCGGACTCCTTCAATAATAGGCATGATAATTTAACTTTAGGTGAGACAAAACATCAAAATTTTATAAGCAAATCTAATTAAAAATAGTTATGAAAATTGACCATTTTGAATAACCCATATGGCAATTGTCTTTTAACAGCTGAACCCAGTCCACGCTGGCTCGGTGCCCCCTGGTTGTTCACACTCTTCTACAGTGGCTGGGGTGAGGGTAGCCAGTCCTTCCATTCATGGCTTCTCTTCCCTGCGCCTAAGCAGACCCACGGGCTGTGTGTTTATCAAGCTGTAACTTTCCCCTCTTCTCCACCATCTTTGTTTAGTCTGTGGCCAGTGGCTTCCTGTCTTGTACCCTTGTCTCCCTGTGAGACTGGAACTCTGCCCTAGACTCCAGGGAACTCCAGTGTGGCTTGATGGTCTCGTCTCGGGAGCTGGACGTTTGCCCATGTTCCCAGGTCCTCGCTGCTGGAGATCACGCAGTGTGTGTAGAGAAAAGGTCTTGGGGAAA